>VDFB02143426.1:84658-103617 GCA_007258455.2 Sequoia sempervirens | reverse complement strand
CTCCCAATAACTTCGTCGTGGGCGCCACAAATTCCCAGTACCTTGGACAAATGGTCTCGAAACCAACCATTTTTTAGCAGTCAAATTTGGTACAGTTTATGACCCTGATATGGGAGACAAAGACGACAACCTTGTTAACAGGAATGGCGTTAAATCTTTCGAATCTTAAGCGGCAGCCTATTGAATAGACAAAGATCTTTTTCATAATTTGGATTTCTTACGATGCGAGTTACAAAGATTATGGCAGTGGTGTTGTTCATATTAAAAATGATGAAGTAATTGCTGATCAATTGGCTTCCTTTCCTGTGTCTGTGGAATCTGCTATCACTTCAACAAGCCATGGTTATGAGAAGGATTCTGATAATGATGTAGGCAGATGATTTTATAGGTCGCCTTGGCCTCATGCTTTATGTTAAATTTTAATGGATTTCTACTTATATATGTTTGTGCTATTGTTAGCAGCAATGCATTGTTCACTGGTTTCAGTGTTGGGCAGCCTTTGAATATTTGTACTCGTTTTATTTTAAAGATAGGGGAGAGGACTCAGTAGTTGAGCACCTCAGTTTCGCACTTCTAATTATCCTACATGGAAATTTCAAATCACTCCCATTTTTTTACAACACCTTACTTGGCAAGTCTCTTACTTATAACTAAAGTTTCAGGGCCACATCATCAAGTATGATGCTACATCAGCATGCTTTTTGTCAAGGTGTCCAAAAAGGCCCAAAAAAAAAGTGAGACAATACTTGTGCATTCACAACATGTTCTACTGAATGCTGATGTGGCATCACATGATTGGTTGCTTTCTAGATCAAAGGAATACATTTTGTTTAATCACGGGTAGTCATCATCAACACTAACAACTTTAAAGTCACAACTATTTGTCTAATATTGATAAAAATATTGGACATTATATAAACAAATACTATCACAACTATCGAAATGTGTTCAAGTATTGGATCCTCTCCCACATATGTTACTGCCTTTATGCCATCCATTGAAGATTTGTAGCTCAATTTGTATAGGATGATTTGTATGTGATAAAACATCATCCATCAAGATTCAATTTTCTAGACATGATTAGACTAGCTTTGATATATTGATGTGTTTGAAGATGTGATTCCCTTTCACATAAAAAATCACTAAATCTATAAGAATTGATCAAGATTTTAATTAATAATATGCATAAGATTATTATATTCATATTAGAACTTCTATGGTAAATTTTTTATTTATTTCAATATATATTGTTTTTATTATACAAGTTTATCATTTCTTTTTCTAATCAACATGATAAAAATATCATTATATAATTATACTTGATATAATAAAACAATTCTATATTCATAAGTTCTAATCTAAATTTTTATTAAACAAAATATATTATTATATTTTAATTATTCATTAATTTCCTTTTCAATTTTATTTTTTAATTTTTAATGTTCAAAAAATATTTTTTATATTTATATAGTTATAAATAACAAAATAAAAATTTATTTTATAGATAATTAATTTCTTATTTTATTCTCATTTACTTTCTATTTTTTTTTTCTTAACAAAAATTAAAGACTATATAATAAACTTAATATCTTTAAAAATAAAACAATATTTATCATTGTAATCTTTAAACCTTCCATACTATTATATTACATTTGTGTTGGCTCGAGCATTGCAAGGTACATGTTCGTAGCATTCCAAAAAAAAATTGTCACCTTTTTTGTGCTAAGGAGAGAGTTTGATGGTGGTGCAAGCTCCTATTGTGGGGATAGGAAATAATAGGCTAGGTTCTACAATAATAAATAAAAGACCCATTTTTTTCAAAGAGTTATTATAATATGATATGACTTGAGTACATGTTAAATCAAAAAAATGTCCAATCAGTTAGAGAGTAAATACTTTCCACCTTCCCAAATTTAGGTTCAAATGCAAATAGATATTTTTATTTGCATAATATATGCACTAATACATTAAAATTGAGATGACATGTACAAAATCCATTTACATTTCAACCACCATAGATTTGACAATTGACCAACTTGAAAATACATTTCAACATATTACAAATAAAAATTTCCCATTATTCATCCTTGGTTGAAACACTTATTATTCCACCATTTCCAACTATACTAATCTTTTTGCAAATTTATTGTACAAAAATTGAAAACCAACTCTTAGGCTCATTATGCAATACAATTTAAAAAAATAAAGACTCATTATTTCAACCATGTTTCAAAATTATATACGATATTTAATTAATCCATGTCGCAAATTATTAAAACAATCAAACTTCAAATTTCTCAAATTAGCTTTCAAATCACACTACAACTAATATTGCCAACCCAAATTTCTAACCTTTAAAATCACATTTATACATACCATTCACATCCCAATTCATATCACTTCTACCATTAATTCAAAGTATGCAACCTCAAATTCCCTCCAATAATTCAAAATTATCCACTTGCACCTATCTTTTCAAATTTATAGAAGTCAGTTTACTAGTATTTATACAAGTCACCACAAATCTACGTTGCAAGCTACCCTTTTCCATAATTCAAATTTCTTAGTTTCAATTTCAAACACATATTCAAGACTTATTGAGGACAACTCTTGTGAACTTCTTTCACACACCTATTGCAACTTCCATGGTATGTATATTTTAAAGCTATTTTAAGATTACAATTATATAAACTGTTCAATGTATGATTATTGTTCACACATATCATGATTTTCTTTAGTACCATATGTATATATACATATCATTCCATGTATCATTCTTAGTTTAAAAATACACACAATCAAATAAAAGTTAGGTGTATAAAACCTTTAATAGTCATGTATATGATACCCTCTAATGCAAGTTTATTACCTTTTATTTCACTTCTATTTTTTTTTTTGCCACTCTTTTGCTCCACATATTTTTAAACATATCATTATACAAAATTAACATAATGACCAACTTGATTACATAAAAATACATGTATCTATAGATAATTAGTTTTACATAACTTTTACATGATCATAAAATGTGTAAATAATGACAATTCACCAAATACATTACTTCTCTACCCATACATTAAGTTCAATGTAGTTATAAGAAAAAAATAAATATGATATTATATAAAAAATGGTAATTATCCTTTTATGTTGAAAATAACAGAGAAAATTTACCTTATCCATGAAAATTAGCTACCTATATACATAATCTTTGGACTTGATTCATTCAACATTCAAGAAATGGACTATATACAAGATATCATAATTATCTTGAATAATTCTTATGAAACAAGCAATTGTCATGATCTTTATTTAATTCTTGGGCTCCACCTACTACATAAGATATATGAACAATCAAGATATTGTTTAGTACTCATGTCTGTACAAATGCAAAACACCAAACTTTTCCTTTTCAACACTCAACATATTGTTGCAAGTATGAAGGTATTGTCATTGATGTCAACTATGTGTTGAGCAAGGTTGTTGAATGATGAAGATGTCAAGGATATTGAGGAAATTCTAAAAAAGAAGGAAACAATTTGTGTGCATGTATAGTTGAGATATTGAGGAAGTGTTGTGAGTACATGGAGTTATCTTTGTGTTGCAGTATTTGAACATCTGTTGAAATAAATTAATGTGCTGAGATAGTGTCTTTGGTACTTAGTTTCCATGTGTTTTTGACAAAATTTAATAAACAGCTTGAAAATAGTGTTGTACAAGTGTTCAAAATGTGCTTCAGGATGTGTTGGGTGTCTCTTCTATCTTGATTCTATGCCTATGTAGATTTTTCATGTTGTTTAGGGTTTTCATTAGTTTCTTTATCCAGAGTTTGGCTTTCTAGATTGTTGTGCAGAGTGAGTTGTGTTTATCAGTGTGTGAAATAGGCTTTTAGTGTTTTTTTCTATGGTCTAAGAGAAATTTATTTTCTTCACATTTCTCCATAGTTTGGTTTCTAGTTGTATAGATCTGTGGAGTTTCTTGTGTTGATTATATCTTTTAGAACTATTGATTTGTTGCAATATAGTCTGTTTCATGTGTCAAGGTGTGTATTAGGTTAACCAGATGTTTAGGGTTGAAGTATCTTTATGATGCACATTTGGATGAATTATTGGTTAGATCTCAAGTTGTTTTTGGATTATTCTAGATCATGTAAAAGATATTTGTATGGGTTGTGTGTTGTCTTTATCAACTTAGAAGAGTGTACTTAATAGTTTTGTGGTGTTTATCATAGGTAATGGCCGACCTAGTGTTAAGACTACATGCAAATCCTTTTCAAAGTTTGTGGAAGTTTTTTGAGGTATGTTAGGATAAATTTGGGTCCTAGCTAAGGATTTATATGTGTTAGCTTCACTCCTATCCACCATGGGAATGTTTGGGTGTCAACCTAATTTGAAATTGTAAATGTAAAGTTATGTAACTGACCTTAGAGAAGGTTTTCAAGGTTGGGGATGATATAAATAAAAGTAGTATTGTTGGAATATCTTAAGATAGGTGCAAGATAGATGTGAGTGATGAATATGGTGTGAACTATAGAAGTATAGATATGAAATTGAGAAGAGCAGTGTAAAATTCAAAGTGTTGGGCTTCAAAAGGTATTGAGCTGAAGGAACCCACAGTGTTTCAAAATAGGCTATGAAAGTGTTGAAGTAATTGTGGTTGATTCCTTGTTGCATTGAGATAGTTTTCTCTATCTAACATTTCCCTTCTATCTTATTTTCATATTCAAAGTAGCGATCTTTGGTTGTGAGCCCTATTAGATAATGTGTTCTATTCTGGTAGTAAGCCCTTGTAGCAGGTTTGTAATTACTTATATTGTGAGCTAATCTTCATTGTGGTTTTTCCATCATTGGGTTTTGCACATAAATCTAGTGTTCTCTTGTGCATTGTTTCAATTTTTGTTATTTGTATTTCTTGATCAACCACTATAATAGAATAAGGTTTTAATGAATTCATGTGAATCTGATTATTGTTGAGGGTTTTGATGTTTTAATTTGATACAATAGAGTGATTCACCCTCCTCTCATTTTTCTTATTCATTTAACAATTGGTATCATAGAAATGTTCCTTGGAGAAGAGCTTAACTAGTTGGAGTAGAACTATGATGGAAAACAAGCTAGATTTCCCTAAGTTTGATGACACAAACTATGTATTTTGGAAGAAAAAGATGGAAGGATAGCTAGCATCCTATGGGTATGCGATTGAAAAGTAAATAAAGAGTCAATATTTTGAACATGCGAATGGTCCAAGAACAAGTAATGAGATCAAGGTACATGAGGTAAATGCTAAGGAGATGATAAGGTTAAATAAGCAAAGTTACAAAATCTGTAGGCATAATTTGATACCCTATGAATTTCAAAAGATGAAACAATTACAACCTACATGTAGAGAGTTAATGAGCCAATAACTTCAATGAGAGGTCTTGGTGCACAAGTCAAAGAACCTAGGCTGGTAAAGAAAGTTGTCAGGTCACTTCCTAATTCTTATAGTGAAAAGGTATTTACTATTGAGGAAGTTGCAAATTTTAATACTTATTCTAGTTATTAGTTGTGTGGTACACTAACTTCATTTGAAATGATAAAACTTGGTTTGAAAAGTGTTACAAAAGAAGAGACCACTTTCAAGGCTAGAAAATCAGAAAATTTTAAAGATTCAAAAGGAGAAGATTCTAATGGTGTGGAAGCTAACTTTGTGAGAAGGATGAAAAAGGGAACATGTAAACTTACAAAGGTAAAATAACTTTCAAATTTTTTAGATGTGGAAATATTGGTCACTATGGTTCAAGATGTTCAAATAGAGTCGTTAACACTAAAAGTAATGAGAACAAAGGAGAGATGATTAAAAGAAGTTACTATGTTAGAGAAGATGCTGGTATTTTTTGTGATGAATCTGTTTATGAAGATTCTCATGAGAATGAATTTTTTTCTTGTATTTAAAATATGAATATAATTCTTCTAACCTTGAAAGTTGTATGAAGGAAAGTGTTCTAAAGAAGAAGGATAAGTTTGAAGGTACATTGGTTTCTGATTTTCATGTTAAATAGGATAAAAACTATTGAGTTGTTGACAATGGCTGCTCTAATCATATGACAAAAAACAAAAATAATTTCATTAAACTTGAAAAGTGTGATGGAGGATTACGTAAATTTGGAGATGATTACAAAGCTAATATTTTTGGAATAGGTTCAATCAATTTTGATGGAAAGCATAATACTAAAGATGTTTACTATGTTAAATGTTTAATAAATAATCATTTGAGTGTTGAAAAAATGTGTAGCAATGTGTCATGGGCCTCTTTTTGTTAAAAAATTAGATATATTATAATTTTCTATGGTAATATTATATAAGTGGTTTTATACAATTAATTTATGTGTAAAAAAGGTAGACTAAATAAAGAACAAACAAAAATTATTAAATACACACTCCTAAAAAGGAACAAATAAAAGTTAACAATATTAATAAATAAGTGTTTCATTAATAATTTCAGCACATGGTGTTGGAGAAAAGGAAAAATAAGAAAAAAAACAACTATGAATAAAAATTAAGCCATTATGTGACAAGTATCCCCATCCTATCTTAAGAATTATTAATTAGCACAATCTACAATTATAGTTAAATAATAAAATTAGCCATTTGCATAAGTCACATTAATTAATATAATACATCATTTAATCTAATTAATTAGGATTAGGGAGATGTCAATATCCTCCATAATCCATTAATCAATTAAACCTAGATTAATTGATTAATTAGTCTCCATTATCACTTTCTCAAATTTAAAATTCATTCTAATCTCCCTCACATGTGACTTGCATGAACAAGTCACTATCACCTTACAACTCATCCTTAATCACCCTTGTGTGGGAGTTCACACCATGCATGTGACCTTTCCTCCTTCAACCACCCGACTTCACCATGTGTTCATACACATGTGTAAGCACACATGGTGAAATCCCACCTCTCTTACATTTCATAGACATTCCATTATCAAGCCACCCTTTCTCTTACATGTCATAGACATGTCAACATCTCCTCTACCCAAGGTGTTCTCACAAATCAAAAATTGTATTTTAAAATAGAATTCTCTTGCATAGGGTTATTTGGGCTTGCTTTATTGACTTTACGGTAAAAATGAACGTCTAGGGCGAGTACCTATGAGGTGGGAGCTTATTAAGAAAATAATATGACCTTTTGGGAAAATTATGAACCCCCAAAATGTCACTTAAAGAGGAGTAACAAATTTTATGGTCTTGCGAAAAGTGTGGCAACTTGTTATATCCACCTTTCCCAAGGTGTGCTCACACGTGTGAGCACCCTTGGCTCCTCTCCCCATGCCATGTGGGACTATTTTTAAAGCCTTCTCCTTGTGACACTTGTCACAAGGTGAGGCTATCAATCCAAACCCCATCTTTTTCAACAATCTTAGCCATTGAATCAATCTTCAATCTTGGCCCTCCATTTACCTCTCTTCAAGTCTATAAATTGAGGCCATTTCTTCTCTCTTCAACAACACATGAATGCTATCTTTATGTGATCACTTTGAAGAAAGATTCTGGGTAGGTTTGAAGGAAGGAGAATCAAGTTGAAGAAGGCACAAGGAGAAGATTTGGAAGAAGATTTGTTACAACTCCATCAACATCCATGTTCCCTTACTTTTGATTTTCTTTTAGAAAACTAATTAAATCTAGAAAATTAGTTAGAATCAAACTATTACTCTCCTTCCTATCCTTGTTTGTGAAAATAAAATTTTAAGATAAACTTAGAATGAATCTATTATTATTGTCCTTACCATTCTTTGCTTTTCCAAACTAAATCTAGAATGAAATTAATTTTCCCTTTTTCTTTCATCTTTAACTCAATGTATTTAAAAATAAATAAATTTATTCTCATCTATGTTTATTTAAAAAGAAATAAATTTTCTTTTAATTTTTTTTATGGTCACTACAAATATAAATTCATTTTTAATAAAATAAAATATATGTAATATACATATGTTATATAATATGGGTTTTATATTAAAGTTGTTTTTAACATTTAATTCTTTTAAGATAAATTTTGAATATATAGATACATATATAAAAGAACTAATATTGTTTTAATTTAGTTAAGTCATAAATAAGATAGTTTATTTTATTTTGGAATTAGATTGTACTTTGAAATTAAATAAATTGATAGAATTTTAAAAAGGGGTATCAATTGGATAGATTAAATACTAAACTATTTGGTCTAATTAACAATCAAAGGATGGGCTTATCCTTTCAATGGATTAAAATTATTAAATAAATTCCATGAACTTCTTAGTTCGAAAAATGTTACTATATTTTAGTAAGGCAACAAATTAACTAACATCTATGATTGATGAAGATTTGGTCCAAACCATGGTTCTATGAGATAGTATTTAACTTCCTTCGAATAAAATATGGAAATGATTAGTAGCTATTCTTGAATATAATTAATGAACTTAGAATATACCTCTCTTCTTCATAAAATGATGATAAACTATGAGTATGGACCTAGTTATAAAAGATTTTAAAATAGAGCAATGACGTTATTTACATCTTATGACAACACTAAATCTTTATCACAATAATTACAATTATATGATAAGAATTATGACTATTAGACATTCAATTTTAAGCCTAAATTTATGTTTCATTAAACGAGAAGTTCATTTTTTTATCAAATGGTAAGTAGTAAAATTGAATTCATGCAAACAAAATACCATCTAACTTAAGGCATTGATAATATCTCTTAGTAAAATTTCTTTCTTGTTATGCCACGAACTTAACTCTTACATTTACTGTTATTCTTGAAATAAACTTTCTCTCCATACAATAAATTAATCATTTAATAATTTTTCAATAAACTTAATTATTCAACATCATGGTTATTCTTTAAATTAATTTTCTCCCTTAATATGCAAGTAGATTCAATTATTTTTGAAAAAAGTTTGATTCATCTAATTACAACAAGGGAATAGTGTATAAATCATTGTATAATCATTAAAATATTATCAAGAATAAAATTATGCAAATTAATGCAAACCTATTTTATATAGATCATCAATCTTGAGGCATTAGTAGTATAAATTATAGAGTTAAAATCAAGGCTCTAGTTGAATTAATACATTGCATTGGTTTATCTATCTTAATACATTAGTGAAATAATTTATGCAATTAAAATAAAGTCTTCTTTAGTTGGATTATTTATTCGTGCAATTCAATCAAAATTAATAAATCCTTTGTCTTGAAATAATAGATTATGCCATGAAGTCTCCTTGAGTTGGAATTATTTATGATTTCTTAGATGAAAATATTAGTGTTATGCATTCTAAATCAAAACTAATTTAGTGGCATACATTATGCAAATATATTCAAGTTTACTTTCTAGGAAATACTAACATTGAAATACAATTAGATTCATACCATCTCTGAATTAGATCACCCATCTTGAAAAATTTAACATTATGTATAAGTGTTTTTATTTCACAAATGGATTTGACTATTTTCATGATTCAATTCATTGTTACAAAAAGTTTCACTTTCATAGGATGTAAGTAGATGCAATACTTCTTTCTAGCAAATATACTTTGAATAAATAGTTTTTCTTATTATTAAGTTTATTTAATTTTATGTCCTTAGTGAGAAGGTATAAAGTTTTTATATTACCATTTAGTTTATGTGTACAAGCTATTTTTCTTATTGTTGATATTTTATTTAATTTCCTTGTTAGATAGAAAACTTAAATGGGTATGTGTAGGATCATGATGGGCCAAAAAGTGGCGATATGATAGGTATGTGTAGGGTATTTGTGTGAAGACCTTATTTTTACCCAAAATTGATGAAACAAAAATGGGTTTTAAAAGAAATTCTTAGCTTTCCACCAATATAAATTATACTTTACTTTGAATTTAATAAATAATTATTATTCATTTTCTATTTGCATTATGGCTAAAGTCCTAATTGATAGGTTGATTGAATAACATCAATATATTTTGAATAGTATCACATTTTTGAATCTAAACCATGGGTCACATTCTATGCTTTGCATACTATAGGATTAAAAAAAGGAATTTCATGAAGTTTTGACCAAGTTAAGGTGGTCAGACATACAAGTTTTTATATTTTTTTAAAGTTGTAATAAAAAAATCATAATTAATTATTTACTTAGAAAAAAATTACAAAAAAATATGCATCACATCGAGAAATGAGTCCTCTACTTATATCTAAAATATTATAAAAAAATATTATCATTTTATTGTGGATAGGGTGGTCAGACAGACACCTACTTATTTTTTCCCTGAAATTTAGGCACTACTCTATTGAAGTTTCAAATTTTCAACAAATAGATATATATATTTTAAAAATAAACCTAGTAGTTTAGAAACTACATTCAATTTGATACATATTATATTCTTAAATATTTTTGAAATAATATAGATAATTTATTCAAATTTTTACATCAAGTTTCCTAACTCTAATTTTTCTAAATTTTTGCCACTTAAGGGCTTATTTTCTCATGATGATCTGCACATATACCCAAATAAGAGGTGGAAAACAAAAACTAGCAGCGTTTTGGTATTAATGGTGCCTCTGACTCACGTTTACGGGTAACACCATCGTGCTTGAGTTACTGCACTTATAGCCTAATAAAGTTGCAACAATGACGTCTGTGGCATCGTCCCTATAAATCGCCAGGGAGTAATAAGGAAACATTTTTGGAGTTAAAATCCAAGGGGCGGGAAATCCCTCTTGGATCGATAATCTAAAAAAGATAATACTATAATGGACTTACATCTGCTAGTGAAAATCATAGAAAACCCCAATAGGGTTTGGGCATGTAAATTGACTTTTTAATTCTTTTATCTTTGATGATTTGTTGTTCAACGGAAAGGGTGACATGACTTATAGGAATTTAGGACATAGATGAATTAGGAAACAAGCAAAAGATCACCATGAATCCTTATACTTTATATATGCTCCTTTATATGGGTAGCAACCAAAAAGAAACTATCTGGGGAAATGGCCCTAGAAAGGGTCACATGCCCACAAAATAGTTTACATCAAAGAATATATTAGAAAATAGAACTACATATTATACGCCATGATCCTATGTTGAAACAATGTATGTAGGCAGTCTAGGGACAAAGTTGTCCCTAGTATGTAGGCACTTGGGATGGGGATTTAGGATTGGTTAAGGGTGTTTTCCTTGTTGGTCTTGTTAAGATACATTTAGTTAAATAAAGATAAATAAATATTAATATTGAAGTTGGAAATTACTTGTTATACTCAGAAGGAATCTTGATGGATTTTCTTGATTCCATAAGGCTTTAGGAAAAATTTCAAGGGGGACTCAATATTTTATTATTATCTCACATAATCCTAAGGATGTCGACCTCGATGCACTCCTAGTAGGGGAGTGTAGTATTTAGAGAGTGATTCAAGACCTAGATGGTACCAATGAATCTATGTCTCTAACCAAAGAATTTTCTAACCCATTTGGTTAGATGTCCACCTTATTTGGATAGATAAATCTTTGTCTCGTATGGACATTAACCTAACCCGAATGGTTAGATGTCTATCCTAGATGGATAGATGAGTCTTGGTCTTGTATGGACATTAACTTAACCCATATGGTTAGATTCCTATCCTAGATGGATAAATACCTATCCCAGATGGATAGATACCAATTGTGTATGGATATAAGTTCCTAAGTATACAACTAGTTGAGAAAGACATTAAGAGATTTACTTTGTTAAAAAAAAAAACAAAATAGTGAATTTTAGATTAAGGAAGTGTGGGTCTCTTACATGTCGTATCAGAGCCAAGGTTCATAGAGTAGGCCTTATGCTCACTAGAACTTGATTAACATAAAGATATTTTGTGTAAGTTGGAGAGTATTGAGATATAAAATCTACAATAAATATTTGAATCCAATTTTGATTTTAGGAATTTGAATTTTCTAGGAAATTTTAGATGGCAAGAAGAAGGGTAACTCGAGGTATCATTTCCCAAGAGCAGGAGCAAAGAAATAATGAAATAGGGTTAGAGGCCATAATAAATTTGCTAACTAAACAAAAGGATAATATCAACATGGAACAGTCCATAGAAGAACTTAGGAGAAGGAAAAACAATATTGAAAATAGGGGTGAATAAGAAAGGGAGAATCTTGGGAGAAATCAAGGAAATGAAGTAGAAGTAAGAAAGGGGAATTATATAATGGAATTATCAAAGGATCTACAAAAAATCACTCTACCAAAGTTTGTTGGGAAATAGATAGGTGAAGGGGTAGAAAATTGGTTGAATGAAATGGAAAAATACTCTGAGTTAAGGGATTTTAGTGAAACCACTAAGGCTTTATGGGGATCTTATCAACTCATTGCGGAGGCAGCCAGTTGGTGGACCAATGCTAAGGAACAAAATGGATACAATAAGGACACAATCACATGGGGATAATTTTTTCATCTTTTCTGTAAAAGGTGGTTACCACAGTTACTCTTTGATAAAAAAATTATAGAATTCGACAACCTCCAATAAGGGACCCTAATAGTTTAACAATATCAGGATAGGTTTTCCAAATTATTGAAATATGTGCCAATGTATTAGAAAGATGAAAGGATCCAATGAAGGAAATTCATATTGGGACTAAATGCAAACATAGGGGTAGAGGTTGATATGCATGGACTTGAGAACATGAATGAGATATTATAAAATTCTCTTAAAAAAGAAAGGAAGTCGCAAGCCCTAGTAGTAGCAAGACAAAACTTTAACAATAAGAGGAAACGTGATTTCAAAGGAAACCCTAATGTCAACAAAAACCAAAGGAATAATGCATAAGAAAGGAGGATACCACCAAATCAGAATCAAAGGAATGGATACAATAATACCAAGGACAACAATAATAGGAATAATTAGCCAAATTTTAAAAAGGTAGCTTATCCACCAAGGAACAATGAAGCGAGGAATAAACCTCCTAGGAATCAAGTTAAGCGAGGACCACTGGGTGGGTGTTTTATGTGTGGAGGAAATTATTATGTTAGAGATTACCCAAATATACAAGGTCAAATAAGAAACAACCAACCCTAGCAAGGACCACAACAAAGGATTCATGTAGTAGTTAGAAATGAAAGGAAAAGATTCTAGAATGTTCCCGTAGAAACCACAGGTACCCTCTTCAGCAAACCAATTTCAATTCTTGTCAACATTAGGCCATCTAAATTTTTCATTTCAGCAGAATTAGTAAAGAAGTTAACACTAAGAGTTAACCATATGGAATCATCATGGACAATTTAGTTTGGGGATAAGGAAACTAGGGAAGTAACCAAATATTTATCAAAGGCAAGGGTACAATTTCCTGAATTTGAAACAAGGGTAGATCTTTAAGTGGCTCCCCTAGGAGTATATGGTGTAATTACTAGGATGATTTGGCTAACACATCATTGAGCTAATTTATATTGTTACAATAAAGTGGTTAAGTGTTACAATGATGAGGGAAGAAGGATCAAAATACAAGGAAAATTTAAACCTATAAATGTAGAAACCATCTTAGTAATGAAATTAAAGGAAAGAAGAAGAGGCGATCAAATATACTTAGTAATTTTTGATGATAATGAAAAATAAATTACTCCAACCTTTGAAAACTCCCCCTTTTTTATAGAATATAATGATGTATTCCTAGAAGAATTACCAGGATTACCCCCAAAAAGGAAATTTGATTTCTTGATTGACATCTTACCTGGGGTTGAACCAATGTCAAGGGCACCCTATAGAATGAACACTGTAGAATTACAGGAAATTAAAATGCATTTGGGAGAAATTTTGGGGAAGGGCTTAATTAGGCCAAGTGTGTCCCCTTGGGGAGCACCAGTCTTGTTTGTTAAGAATTTGGATGGAACTCTAAGGCTGTGTATTGATTATAGAATGCTAAACAAGGTCACAATAAATAATAGGTATCCATTACCCTGAATTGAAGACCTTTTTGACCAAATGAAGGGAGCAACAATATTCTTCAAGATAGATTTACAATTATGCTATCATCAATTAATAATTAAGGAGGAGGATATCCCAAAAATAGCCTTTAGAACAAGATATGGGCATTACAAATTCACGGTTGTACCTTTTGGTGTGACTAATGCCTCAACTTCTGTCATTAACCTAATGAATAGTGTGTTCCATGATTTCTTGGAAAAATTTGTCTTGGTGTTTTTGGATGAAATATTAATTTATTTTAGAAATGAAGAACATTTGGCTCACCTACAACTAGTCTTGCAAAGATTGAAGGAACATAAATTATATGGGAAATAGTCAAAATGTGCCTTCTTTGAAAGGAAAATCCATTACCTTAGTCACATTATATCTAAAGAAGGAATAGTGGTTGATCTAGAAAAGATTCGGGTAATAGTGGAATGGTCGATTCCTAAAAATGTGTCAGAAGTTAGAAGTTTTATGGGTTTAGCAGGGTACTATAGAAGGTTTGTAGAGGGACTCTCTAAGATTGTGAATCCTATCACATCATTACAAAGGAAGAATAAAAGGTTTATGTGGATGGAAAAAAGTGATAAGGAATTTCAAATTTTATAGGAAAAGTTAACTACAACACGTATCTTAAGGGTTCCAGATCAAAATGGAGATCTCATAGTGATAACAGATGCATCTATCGAAGTATTTGAGGGAGTGCTTATTCAAGATGAAGGAGTAGTGGCTTATGAATCTAAAAAGTTGAAAACGAGTGAAGTAAACTATTTCCCCCCATGATTTAGAGTTAGCAATTGTTATCCATGCATTACAAAAATGGAGGAAATTTTTGCTTGGGAAGCCCTTTGAGCTAAAACTAGATAATCAAGGACTTAAATATAGTTTTACTCAACCTCACTTGAAAGCAAGGCAAAGGATATGGCTAGAATTTCTAAGTGAATATAACTTTGAAATATATTATATTAATGGATAGGAAAATAGGGTAGTAGATGCTTTAAGGATAAGGAGGCACTTACTAACCATGACTAATTTCAAGACTTCATTCAAGGAGAAAGTAAAGGAAGAGAAAAAAAATGACCCATGGTATGAACACATCAAGCTAATCTTGGAAAATGATCCAACAAATCCTAAGGTTGAAGGGTACACTCTTGATCAAGAAGGGCTACTGTGTTATAATAAAAGAATCTATGTTCCCAACCTAATTGACTTAAGAAATATAGTTCTAGTTGAGGCTCACAACACTCCTTATTCAGGACACCCTGGAGTTAATAAACTTTATTCAGATCTAAAGAAGTTGTATTTTTGGCATGGGATGAAAAATGACATTGTTCATTTCATGGTTAAATGTTTAGAATGTTAAAGGGTAAAAATAGAATATAACCACCCAATAGGTCTATTGTACCCACATGATATACGTCACCATAAATGGCAAGTTATTAGAATGGATTTTATACAAGGGCTACAATGATAGCTTATAGACATGATGTAATAATGGTGGTAATTGAAAAAATCACCAAGATGGTTGACTTTATGCCAAAAATTTAATCGATGATGCTCCTACCTTAGCAAGACGCTTTGTGAAGGAATTATTTAGGTTGCATGGAGTTCCTAAGAATATCATATCAGATAGAGATGCAGGATTCACTTCAAGGTTTTGGACAACTATCTAGTCAGCTTTGGGAACTCAATTAAACATTTTTTCATCATATCATCCTGAAACTGATGGGAAAAAATAAAGGAAAAATCAAATCATAGAGGACTTACTTAGGATGTATTGTATGGATCAACAGAGGAAATGGGAAGAGTACCTATTGCTTGTAGACTTTTCTTGCATCAGTACCTTCCAAACTTATTTGGGAATGGCTCCTTTTGAAGCACTTTATGGTAGACTATGTCTTACACCTTTGAGTTGGGACATCCTTGAAGACATAATAATAATTGGTCAAGAAATGTTAAAGGGGATGGAAAGAAACACTAAGGAAATAAGACAAAGGTTAAAGGAGGCGTCTAATAGACAAAAAAGCTATGCAGATAAAATAAAATCTCTAAGGGAATTTGAAGTGGGGGAAAGAGTTTTCCCAAGGGTTAAGCCTCACAAAAGTTCCCTAATATTTGGGAAGAAGACAAAAATAGCACCTCACTATGGTGGGCCTTTTGAAATCTTGGAAAAGATAAATCCAGTTGCTTACCGATTTGCCTTACGGACCCAACTGAGCTAAATCCATGATGTATTCCATGCCTCTCTTCTTAAAATGTACATACCTAAGAAAAATCATATTTTGGAATGGAATACCTTACATGTCCAAGAAATAGTGGGAATAACGATAGAGCCATACATAATCTTGGAGTGGTGTCAGTACTGATTGCACAACAGAGAAATTAATCAATGCAAAGTATAATGGGATTAGAATGATAAGGGGAATGCTACATGGGAAGATATAGATGAAATGAAATAGTTATTTCTTTTCTAGTTTTGAAACTTTTAACATGAAACTTCTTATCTTGTTAGTGTGTGCATCAGGATGATGCACAAATTAAGGGTGGGGGATTTCATGACCCTCTTTCTATTAAAACTTTAGACATATTATAATTTTGTGTGGTAATATTATGTAATTGGTTTTATATAATTAATTTATGTGTGAATAAGGTAGAGACTAAATAAAGAACAAAAAAAATTATTAAATACACACTCCTAAAAAGAAACAAATAAAATTTAACAATTTTAATAAATAAATGTTTCATTAATAATTTTAGCACACGGTGTTGGATAAATAGAAAAATAAGGAAAAAAACAATTTTGAATAAAAATTAAGTCATTATGTGACAAGTGTCCCCATCCTATCCTAAGCATTATCAATTAGCACAATCTATGATTATACTTAATTAATAAAATTAGCCACTATTCTAAGTCACATTAATTAATATAATACATCATTTAATTTAATTAATCAAGATTAGGGAGATGTCACTATCCTCCATAATCCATTAATCAATTAATTCTAGATTAATTGACTAATTATTCTTCATTATCATTTTCTTAAATTTATAATCTATTCTAATCTCCCTCACATGTGACTGTGTGTAGACAAGTCACAATCACCTTAGAACTCATCCGCACTCACCCTTGTGTGGGAGTTCACACCATGTATGTGAACTTTCCTCTTTGTGCCATTTGGCTTCCACATGTGTGAACACATATGGTCAAACTCCCCCTCTCTTACATGTCATAGATATGTCATTATCAAGCCACCCTCTCTCTTATATTTCATAGATATGTCAACTTCTCCTCTACCCAAGGTGTTCTCACAAATCAAAAATTGTATTTTAAAATAGAATTCTCTTGCATAGGGTTATTTGGGCTTGTTTTATTGACTTTACGGTAAAACAAAACCCCTAGGGTGAGTACCTATGAGGTGGGAGCTTATTAAGAACATAATATGAACTTTTGGGAAAAGTATGAACCCTCAAAAGGTCACTTAAAGAGGAGTAATGAGTTTTATGGTCTTGCGAAAGGTGTGGGGACTTGTCATATCCACCTTTCCCAAGGTGTGCTCACACATGTGTGAGCACCATTGGCTCCTCTCCCCATGCCATGTGGGACTATTTTTAAAGCCTTCTTCTTGTGACACTTGTCACAAGGTGAGGCTATCAATCCAAACCCCATCTTCTCCAACAATCATAGCCATTGAATCAATCTTCAATCTTGGTCCTCCATTTACCTCCCTTCAAGTCTATAAATTGAGGCCATTTCTTATCTCTTCAACAACACATGAATGTTATTTTTATGCTATCACTTTGAAGAAAGATTCTAGGTAGGTTTGATGGAAGAAGAATCAAGTTGAAGAAGACACAAGGAGAAGATTTGGAAGAAGATTTGTTGCAACTCCATCAAAATCCATGTTCTCTTACTTTTGATTTTCTTTTAGAAAACAAATTAAATTTAGAAAATTAGTTAGAATTATACTATTAGTCTCTTTCTTATCCTTGTTTGTGAAAATCAAATTTTACGATAAAGTTAGAATCAATCTATTATTATTGTCCTTACGATTCTTTGTTTTTCCAAACTAAATATAGAATGAAATTAATTTTCCTCTGTTTTTTTCATCTGTAAATCAATGTATTTAAAAATAAATAAATTTATTCTCATCTATGTTTATTTACAAAGAAATAATTTTTCTTTTAATTTTTTTAATATCATTACAAATATAAATTAATTTTTAATAAGATAAAATAAAATAAAATATATCTAAATACATATATTTTATAATTTGGGTTTTTATATTAAATTTTTATATAACATTTAATTCTTTTAAGTTAAAATTTGAATATATATATATATATGCAGGAACTAATATTCTTTTCAATAGACATGGATACACCATTGTCCCTAGAAGCAACCAAGAAAATGTAAAGCTTTTCACGGGAGTCATGGATAAAATGCATGTAGGGCCTCCTTCCTCTTCCTCTCATCCGCTCATTCTGGTGGCTACTAAACGCGTGTTGGGTCTAGAATTTTTGAATGCATACCACAAGGCGCGGGCCAATACAGAAGTTCTGACAATGTTTCTTGCAGTTCTTCTGCATATGGGTGTATCCAAAGCCTTAGGTAAGAAATTGACCCAAATGGTGTTTGTTCACACTTGGCTGGGAGAGATAGATGTGGCATTGGATAATGTCGATGAGGACAAGAATATTCCCATGCCACAAAACTACTACATGTTGTGTGTTAGGGGTCGTGAGGTCATGAAATTTTTGTTGATTCGCACCATAGACCCTGAAGACTTCGAGAAACTATGGGCAGAAAGAGACAGGAGCATCTTTTTCCTTCTTAGGGCGGCAAAGCTGACAACAAATCTTCCTAAGGGCTAGGTTAGGAGGTATATCGAGGATGAAGCATTGGAGGACGATTTCGACACTGATGACGTTCAAGAATGGGAACTAGGAGATGGCGAGGAATGGCTAGAGAGTGACCAGCGGGACCCAAAAGAGAAAG
>VDFB02143426.1:42552-84558 GCA_007258455.2 Sequoia sempervirens | reverse complement strand
AAATAAATTAGTAGTTTAGAAAGTAGACTCGGAGCACTGTGGTCCTTGTTTTTGTTCCATCAAAAATTTTTGAGTGTAGCTATCCTCAATTTCACGTCCAAGGTCAGTATTTCCTGATTTCAGAAAAAAAGTGGCCACTTAAGCCCCTTTTTTGGGAACCATCTTGGTGCACTTACCCTGAAATCACATATTTTTAGAAAATATAATGATTTAGGCATTGAAAGGTTCCATTTAAATTATTCCAATTGAAGAGGAATTGATAAAACTACCTTAGATCAAACACCCTTGGATACAACCCCGCTAGTTTTAAAAAATACCTATAACGAAGTCTCCATTACACCTATCAAAATGCCGATAAAAACCCACTTTTGATTTACCTTTTGGGGGATCAAACGAATTCATTTAAAATTTGGTTTTTGTAAGTATGTAGTCCTTATTATAAGCTTCCCAAAAAGTATAATTTTAAATAAATCTAATTTTATTATTATATTTGTTTTTTATTTCTTGTGAATGTAGTGTTTTCACCAAAAATCAAGCCCTTTGTTTTGTACATGTGGAAAAATAGTAGATTATAAAAAAAAAATGAAAAATATGAGTGCACCAGTTATTGAAGTCCTTGATCCAAAAAAATAAATTTTATGCATACAAAAAAGGTTACGTGTTATACGGTCACGCTATGTCTAAATTGTAATTGGTTTGACTTTGAAATTTGATTAAAGAAAAAATATTCAATAAAAACTTATCTAACCAAGTGGAAGCACTAGATATCAGAGTTAAAAATCTAAATTTGAAAGAATTAGAATTTTATCCTTCATGGAAAAAAAACCGTGTTATACAGTGAGTGTCACTTTTTAAAAATGTTGTTTTCTGAAAAAAAACTAGTTTTCGAGAGAGATGGAAAAATAAGTGCAATATGATTCCAAAAATTTTGAAAAAAATATATTTATAATCTATAGACAAAATTTCATGAAACTCTAGTTTGCATCATCTTCAAATTCCTCATGGTTTAGCCACTATAGTTGCCTGAAAGTGAAGATTTAAGTGTCTAGTTTGGCCAAAAATTGTAAACCACTATTGTGGGATCACACAAGGCCCGCTACACATGCTTTAGTTTACAAATTCAAATTAGGTCAAAAAATCAACATTCCTGCAATGGAAGAGAATGAGAGTGGACCAAACCAACACTTAACCAAGACAATCAATCATACGCTTCCTTAATCAATACTTATCCTTCACATGATGTGCAAACACTAGGTTAGCCAAACGTAATGAAAACACCAATGGAATTTGAAGTACATGCTTCCACAACAAGAAGATAACATGTAGACCACACAACATGCTTCACCATACACTAGAACACATCTTAGATTCCTTCAGATTCATCCATGATAGATGCAACAATCTTCATACACAGAACACTTTCCATTAGTCCATTAAGATTGTATAGACACACAATAACTCTGAAACTAGTCTTTTGGAGCACCAAACCACAATCACCTTTAATAAAACACAAATAACACCATTACAAGCCTTCTTCTAGATCTGCAAGACAAGAAACAAATCAACGGAGGAATGTGGAGCATAATCATTTCTCCCAGTCCACAGACAACCAACTCTGCTAGACCAGTTCATAAACTGGTGAACTCCACTTCAACTCTTCATCAAACCAAAAGCTATAATCTAGGATATATCACCCATGGATGCCAGTAAATAACACTTTAGATCCCCAGAAGAATAGGAGAAACATAGAAAAAATGCAAAGCACATACCTGAGAACATTCTGAACACACACAATTTTGAATTCACTATTTATTAATTTTCTCAAAAGAACTTGGTAACTAATCATATCATCACACCTACAACACCATAAATATAGCTCCATGTACTCACAACATCTTAACAATATCTTAACTATACATGTACCACCTGTAATCACTTGTTTCCTTTCTTTGCAACAACCTATTTTGTGTTGACATTAATGACAACACCACCATCCTCATTCATACTTGCAAAAATCTCCCCCTTTGTCATTGATGGAAACAAATGAATCTCTCTCCCCCTCTGACATCAATGGAAAAGAACAATTTTTTTTACATAATTATGATCAATCCCCCTTAAGGGTGAACACACACATCTCATACTACAACAATGATACTTTCTACTCCCCTTGAGGAGTAGACCCCAATCATCAGTCCAAACAAATGATGAATTTGTAAATCCACTGCACTAATGCACCTCCCTGTGCACCTAGTTCAAAGGAGGGGCAGTAATCCCCAGTTTCTCCCTAAGATACTCAAAATTATCCTTCGGAGGAGCCTTAGTAAATATATCAACAATCTAATCCTTTGTATTGACATATTCTAGGCCGACTTCATTCTCCAATACCTTCTATGTCAAGAAATGATATTTGATAGATATATGCTTTGTGCTTGAATGCATTACTAGATTCTTTGAAATATTTATTGTACTTGTATTATCATAGAAGATCGGGATAGGTTCATCACACATCACTCCTATATCCTTCAATGTTTGCTTCATCCAAAAAACTTATGTGCAACAAGATGCTGATACAATGTATTTAGCCTCTACAGTGGATAAAGAAGCTAAATCATGTTTCTTGCTTAGCCATGAAACCAACCTGCATCCAAGAAAGAATGAAACACCACTTGTACTCTTTAGGTTATCTACACAACCAACCCAGTATGCATTAGTGTAAGCACTCAAAGTGAAATCAATATCCTTATGATACCACAAGCCATAATCCAAAGTTCCTTTTAGATATCTGAATACCCTTTTAACAGTTGTAACATGTGTTTCATTGGGTTCTTCCTGAAATCTGGCAACTAAACATATTTAATGCATGATATCCAGTCTAGTAGCAGTAAGATATAACAATCCACCAATCATAGATATGTACATGCTCTGATCAACTTTAGGAGATCCATCATCCTTACTCAGTTTGCATCTAGTCACCATAGGGGTACAAACTAGTTTGGAGTCATCCATTCCAAACTTCTTCAACAATTCTTTAACATACTTTGATTGTGAAATGAATATTCCCCTATCAATTTGATTCAATTGAAGTCCAAGGAATAAATTCAACTCACCAATCATAGACATTTCAAACTCTTTTTGCATCTCCTCTACAAATCTCTTGCACATACCCTCATTTCCTCAAAAGATGATATCATCAACATACATAATCACTATCAACATTTTGTTTCCCTCAACCTTGAAATAAAGATTACTATCTGCAGAGCCTTTGTTGAACCTTTGTTGAGTCAAATACTTGTCCAACCTTGCATACCATGCTCTGGGAGCCTATTTAATTCCATACAATGCCTTTTTCAACTTACAGACCATGTCCTATTGATTTGATAACTAAAATCCCTTTGGTTGTTCCATGTACACCTCTTCTTCCAATTCTCCATTTAGGAATGCAAAATTAGCATCTATCTAGTATACCTTGAAATCTTTGTGAGTAGAAAATGCAAAAAACATTTGAATAGCCTCCAAATTCTTTCCATCAAGGAAAATGTCTCCACAAATTCTATTCCTTCAACCTATGAATAACCTTTGCACACAAGCCTTTCTTTGTTTCTTGCTACTTCACTATTCCCATTTAGCTTATTCTTGAATACCCATTTTGTACCAACTATTTTATTGTTTACTGGTCTAGGAACTAATTCCCATCTCTGATTTTTCTCTATCTATTGTAATTCCTCTTTCATTTCTCTAACCCAATTTTCATATTTGCATGCTTCACACATTTTTTTAGGTTCTATCTTGGAAAGTAAACACAAATTTACCTCAGCTGCTACCACTTTGCTTCTTTTCTTTACACCTTCACTTTTGTCTCCAATTATATGTTCTTCCAGATTATTTTTTTGTACATATTTTGGAGTCATAGGAGCAGGTTTTGGAGCTTCTTCTTCTTCAAAATTTTACCCTTCTTCCTCCTTTTCTTCTTGTACTTTTCCTTAGATAGGTTCATCTAGTTCAACTTCACTTATTTCAACTGATCTGTGCATATCTTCATCAACTTTTAGATTTGCACTTTCAACAATCTTTCTCAATCTTTTATTGAAGCATCTATAAGGTTTGCTATTAGTTGAATATCCAAGGAAAATACTTTCATCACACCTTGAATCAAACTTTCTTAGGTTATCATCATCTCTTTTAATATAGCATTTACTTCCAAACACCTTAAAGTACTTAACAGTAGGAATTTTTACATACCACAGTTCATAAGGGGTCTTTGTGTTGTTACCTTTGATCTGAACTCTATTAAGAATATAAATAGTAGTGTCAATTGCTTCTCTCTTGTATACTTTAGGTACATTTTCCTCTTTCATTATAGTCCTTGCAACCTCTTGAATAGTCTAGTTCTTCCTCTAAACAACTCCATTTTGTTGAGTTCTAGGAGCAGAAAAATGCCTCTTTATATACCATGCTTTTAACAAAACATATTAAACTCATTCGAGGTGAATTATCCACCTTTTTCAGACCTTAAACATTTTATTTTTAGGTTCACTTGATTCTCTACCATAGCCTTGAACACTTTGACTCTATCTAGAGCTTGAGCTTTATCCCTAAGAAACGCAACCCATGTCATTCTAGAATAATCATCAATAAGAAGCATAAAATACCTATCACCATTAAGACTTCCTATTCTCGTGGGACCACAGAGGTTTGTATGAATCAATTGTAGCATTTCGGTAGTTTATTGTTCTTTTCCTTTAAAGCTGCATCTTGTTTTTTCTTTTCCAACTGACAACTTCTTCATACAATATTGGTAGGCTTTAGATTTTAAGCAAATCCTTGACAACTTCTCTTGAACTAATCCTGATTAGATTGTCAAAGTTTACATGTCCCATCCTTCGGTGACATAGTCAACCTTCATTAACTTGATACACAAAACACTAATCATCAACACCCTGAAGCTGATAAATGTTTCCATATGTTCTTCTACCTACAGGTACCACAGTTCCATACCCCTTTTTGATCTCAAAAGTATTATCCTGAAACACAAGCTTAAATCCTTTGCTACACATTTGTCCAACACTCAAGATATTATGCATTAAATTCCAATAACATAATAAACATCATCAATACTGTGTTTTCCATCAAAACTAATTGTTTCTTTTCTAACAATCTTTGCATCAGAATCATCTCCAAACATGACTAATCCTCCATCATTCTTTTCAATTTTAGTAAACTTACTTTTGTCTCTGGTCATGTGATTTGAGCAGCCACTGTCAATTATGCAATAATCTTCATCTTGTCTAGCATGAAAGGTAGTAACCAAAGTACCTTCCATCTCTTCCTTCTTGTTTTCAAGACCACATTCCCTTACACACCTTCCATGGTTAATAGATACTGATTTATTCTCTAATGCTAGAAATAAGCATTCATCATTATCACCCTCAAAATCAGATTCATCATCAGAAATCCCAACATCTTCTCTAAGATAATACAATTTCTTGAAATTTTTGTCCTTTTTGTCTTTATTGTCTCTTCTTTTCTTGTGAATAGCTCTATTTGAACATTTTGAAGCATAGTGACCAATATTTCCACAACTGAAACATTTAAAAGGTAACATACATGTGTACTTACAAGTACCTTTCTTCAACTTCCTTGTAAAATTTGCTTCCAACTCCTTTGAAGTGTCACCATCTGGATCATCTTTTTTCTTTGTAGCTTTGAAGGCTATTTCTGTTTTCTCCTTTTCTTTTCCAAATTTCCTTACTTCAAATGCAGTCAAGGTGCCAAATAGTTGTTCTCTAGTGAATTTATTTTGATCATAAACTTCTTCAATAGCTAAGACTTTGTCACTATAACTCTCTAGAAGGTTCATTAGAATATTCTCAATTACATCATCTATTAAAGTACCACCTTGATTTTTTACTTCATTTAGTACAATATCAACCCTCTGAAAATTAATTCCAATGTCTTCACCTTCTTCCATTTTCAAGTTCTCATATCTATGCTTAGTTTTCAACTTCTTTGATGTCATTTCCTTCATAGGTATCTTTCAACATTTCCAAAACTTCATAAGCAGTGCCCAAAGAAATAACTTTTTTCAACTCAGTCTTGGATAAAGCACTATAGATTGCATACCTCACTTTTTCATTTTCTTCATAGGCATAAATCTCATCTACAAAAGAAGGACCACTTGCGGGCTCAACATGTTTTTTCTCAACATCTTTCCAAGTGTTGTAACCAAGAGAGATCAGGTATACTCTCATCTATACTTTCCATAAACTATAGTCAGATCCATCAAACACAGGGATTGTCAATTTGTGTGTCATTGGATCTACCTCAAGTGGTTAAGCTCTTCTCTAAGGAACCAAAGCTCTTATACCAATTGTTGAAATGCACAAGACAACACAAGAAGTATGATAATTAAGTGCAAATAACCAAAAGCAATATCAACACAAGAAACACCAAATTTATGAGGGAAATCTAATAACGGAAAAACCATTTTAAGGATTAACTCACAATATAGAGTGATTTAAAAACATTTTACAAAGAGGCTCACTGCCAAAGGTCTCACTGCCCAAGATAGGAATCACTGTCCAATAGGAAGGCTCACTACCTATAGATACAAAAAGATAGAAAGAAGAATGTTACATCGAGAACACTATCTCAATGCAACATAAGATCCACCACAACAACTGGCACACATCTGCAACCTTAATCAAAAAATTGTAGACACCATCAGCTCATTCTAACACATTAAAGTTATTTTTTCCTAAATTTACTTTCACACACTCTTGCTTCTCACACTTGTAGTATGTAATGCTTAACAACTTGCCTTGTATATATACCATCTTCAACCTTAGAGACTTTCTCCAAGGACGGCTACACATGCTTCATTTTACAAACTCAAATTAGGTCAGTAACTCAAAATTACCATAGTGGAAAAGCATGAGAGCGGACCAAACCAAAACTAAACCAAGACCCAAAAACATCTTGGATCAATTACACACGTCCTTAATTGATACTTATCCTTCACATGACATGTAAACACTAGGTCAGCCAAACCTAATGAAAACACCAATGGAATTTGAAGTACACACTTTTGCAACAAGAAGATAGCATGCGGACCACACAACATTCTTCACCATACACTGGAACACATCTTAGATGCCTTTAGATTCATCCGCGGTAGTTGCAATAGTCTTCATACACAAAACACTTTCCATCAGTCCATTTAGACTGTACAAACATACACAATAACTCTAAAACTAGTCTTCCAGATCATCAAACCACAAACACCTTTGATCAAATATAGATAACACCATTACAAGCCTTCTTCTAGATCCGAAAGACCATAAACAAACTAGCGAAGGACTATGGAGTAGAAACATTTCTCCCAGTCCATAGACAAACAACTCTGCTAGACTAGTTCACAAACTAGTGAACTCAACTTTCAATCTTCATCAAACTAGAAGCTATAATCTAGGATATATCATTGAATGATGCCCATAGATAACACTTCAGATCCACACAAGCATAAGAAGAACATAAAAGAAATGTGAAGCACATACCAGAGAACATTTTGAATACACACACAATTCTAACTTCACTATTTATTAATTTTCTCAAAAGCACTTGGTAACTCATTATATCAGCACACCTGTAACACCATAAAGATAGCTCCATGTACTCAAAACATCTCAATAGTATCTCAACTATATATGCACCACCTACAATCACTTGTTTCCTTTCTCTGCAACAACCTATACTATGTTGACATGAATGACAACATTAATGACAACACCACCATACTCATTCATACTTGAAACAATGAAAATACCAGCCTATTGACATCCTATAACACTTTAGATCCACACAAGCATAAGAAGAACACAAAATAAATGTGAAGCACATACCAGAGAACATTTTGAATACACACACAATTCTGACTTCACTATTTATTAATTTTCTCAAAAGCACTTGGTAACTCATTATATCAGCACACCTGTAACACCATAAAGATAGCTCCATGTACTCAAAACATCTCAATAGTATCTCAACTATATATGCACAACCTACAATCACTTGTTTCCTTTCTCCGCAACAACCTATACTGTGTTGACATGAATGACAACATTAATGGCAACACCACCATACTCATTCATACTTGAAACAATGAAAATACCAGCCTATTGACATCCTATTGACATCAATGACAACACCTTCATACTTCCAACAATCTCCCCCTTTTTCAGTGATGAAAAAAAAATGATGTGCAAACCATCAAAGACAACACAACTCTGAATACACTTCCCCATGATTTTCTTTCTATTCTCACCCCTTGAGTAGATAATTTTTTTTACATGATTCTTTCTCCCCCTTTGATATCAATGGTAAAGGACAATTTTTTTTGTATTGATCTCCCTCTTTGATATTGATCGAAAATAATTGCTCTAAATATTCCCTCTTAGGAGTATTCCCAACCAAATCAACAACTCTACACAATGACACTACCTACTCCCCCTGAGATGTAGCCACCAACATTAGCCTAGAAAAGAGATGAATCCATAGATCCACTAGAATGATGCATCTCCATTTGCATCTAGTTCAAAGAAGGAGGGAAATAACCCCCACCTTCTCTTGAAGATACTCAAAAGTATCCTTGGGAAGAGCCTTAGTGAATATATTAGCAATCTAATCCTTTGTAGGTCCATGTTCAAGATGAAACCTCATTCTCCATAACCTTCTCTCTCAGAAAGTGGTACCTGATTGATGTATGCTTTTTCTTTGAATGCATCACAAGATTCTTTGAAATATTAATTTCACTTGTGTTATCACAAAAGATAGATATAGGCTCTCATATACTACTCTGATATCCTTTAATGTCTATCTCATCCAAAACACTTATGTATAATAGGATGCTACTACAATATACTCAACCTCTACAATGGATAAAGAAACTGAATCTTGCTTCTTAATTAACCATGATGCCAAACTACATCCAAGAATGAATGCACCACCACTTATAGTTTTCATGTCATCAACACAACCAACCCAACCTATATCTATGTAAGCACTTAATGTGAAATTAGTATCCTTAGGATACCATAAGCCATAATCTAAAGTGCCTCTTAAGTATCTTAATATCCTCTTCACTACTACATCATGTGTTTCTTTAGGATATTATTGAAATCTATCCACAAGAAAAATTACATGTATGATATCTAGAATAGTAGTAGTTAAATATAGCAGTCCACCAATCATAGATCTATACTTGCTCTGATCAAACTTAGGTGAATCATCATCCTTGCTCAATTTTCAACTAGTCGTCATAGGAGTGCATATTGGTTTGGAGTCTTCCATTCCAAACTTCTTCATCTCTTTGACATAATTTGACTATGAAATGAAAATACCCTATCTATTTGATTTATTTGTATCCCAAGGACGAAATTCATCTCCCCAAATATTGAGATCTCAAACTCTTTCTTCATCTCTTCAGTAAATTTCTTACACATAGCTTCATTGCCTCAAAAGATAATATCATATGCATACACTTGACCACTATCAAGATTTTGTCTTGCTCAATTTTGAAGGAAAGATTACTATCTACGGTGCCTTTACTAAATCCTTATTTTATTAAATATATCTCCAATCTTGCATACCAATATCTGGGAGCTTGCTTCAATCCATATAATTCCTTCTTCAATTTACAAACCATCTTCAGTTGATCTGACAACTAAAATCCTTATGGCTATTCCATGTAAGCCTCTTATTCTAATTCACCATTTAGAAAAAAATACTTCACATCCATCTGATAAAATTTAAAGTCTTTGTATGTTGAAAATGCCAAAAATATTGTAATAGCTTCAATCCTAGCCACTAGAGCAAATGTGGGTATGTGCAAGATTATCATGGAAAAATAAGGCCCTTAAGTGGCAAAAAATTCAGAAAAATTAGAGTTAGGCAACTTGACGTAAAAATTTGAATAAGTTATCTATATTATTTCAAAAATATGTAAGAATAGAATCTGTAGCAAATTGAATATAGTTTCTAACTACTAGGTGTATTTAAAAAAAAAATCTATTTGGTAAAAATTTGAAATTTCAATGTAGTAGTACTTAAATTTTAGGGAAAGAATAAGAAGTAGGTGTCTATCTGACCACCCTAACCATAGTAAACTGATAAAAAAATTTTATAAGATTTAAGATATAAGTAGAGGACTCATATCTCGATGTGATGCATATTTTTTTGTAATTTTTTTCCAAGTAAATAATTAATTATGAATTTTTTATTACAACTTTTAAAAAATACTAAAGCTCATATGTTTGACCACCTTAACTTGGTCAAAACTTCATGAAATTCATTTTTTTGTTTTAATCCTATAGTATGTGAAGCATAGAATGTGACTCATATTTTAGATTCAAAACATGTGATACCATTTGAAAGGGTATGTGCAGGACCATCATGGAAAAAATAGGCCCTTAAGGGGCAAAAAAATTAGAAAAATTAAAGTTAGACAACTTGATGTAAAAATTTGAATAAGTATCTATATTATTTCAAAAATATGTACAAATAGAATATGTAGAAAATTGAATGTATTTTCTAAACTACTAGGTTTATTTTTTTAAAATCTATTTGGTGAAAATTTGAAATTTCAATGCAGAGTACTTAAATTTCAGAGAAAAATAAGAAGTAGGTGTCTGCTTGACCACCCTAACCACAACAAAATGATAATATTTTAGGGTATGTGCAGGATCATGATGGGCCAAAAGTGGCAATATGTAAGTGATATGATGGCCCATGTGGCTAACAATTTTTACCCAAAATTAATGAAACAAAAAGGGTTTTAAAGGAGATTCTCAGCTTTCTACCAATATAAATTATGTTTAATTTGAATTTAATAAATAATTATTATTCATTTTTATTTGAATTATGACTAAAGTCCTGATTGATAGGCTGAAAACATCTATAGCTTTCAAATGGTATCACATTTTTGAATCCAAAACATGCCACATTCTACACTTTGTATACTTTAGGATTAAAAAAGAAAAATTGAATTTCATGAAGTTTTGACCAAGTTAAGGTGGTTAGACATACAAGTTTTTATATTTTTAAAAGTTGTAGTAAAAAAATAATAATTAATTATTTACTTGGAAAAAATTACAAAAAAATATGCATCACATTTGGACATGAGTCCTCTACTTATATTTAAAATATTATAAAAAAATTATCATTTTATTGTGGTTAGGGTGGTCAAACAAACACCTACTTCTTATTTTTTCCTCGAAATTTAAATACTATTGCATTGAAATTTCAAATTTTCACCAAATAGATTTTTTTCCTTTTTAAATAAACCTAGTAGTTTAGAAACTACATTCAATTTTCTACAAATTCTATTCTGCAATATTTTTGAAATATTATAGAGAACTTATTCAAATTTTTATATCAGGTTGCCTAACTCTATTTTTTTTGAATTTTTTTCCACTTAAGGGCCTATTTTTTCCATGATGATCTTGCACATACCCTTTAGATATAAGTAGAGGATTCATATTCAGATATGACACATATCTTTTTGTAATTTTTTTCCAAGTAAAATAATTAATTATGAATTTTTTATTACAACTTTTAAAAAATATAAAAAACTCGTATGTCTAACCACCTTAACTTGGTCAAAACTTCATGAAATTCAATTTTTCTTTTTTAAATCCTATATTATATGAAGCATAGGATGTGATGCATGTTTTGGATTCAAAAAATGTGATAGTGTTTGAAAGCTATAGATCTTTTTCAATTAGCCTATCAATCAGGACTTTAGTCGTAATTCAAATAAAAAATGAATAATAATTATTTATTAAATTCAAAGTAAAGCATAATTTATATTGCTAGAAAGCTGAGAATTTCCTTTAAAAACCCTTTTTGTTTCATCAATTTTGGGTAAAAAAATTTTGTTGACCAGCCACATGGGCCATCATATCACTTACATATTGCCACTTTTTGGCCCATCATGATCCTACACATACCCGAAAGCTATAGATGTTTTTCAATCATCCTATCAATAAGGACTTTAGTCGTAATTCAAATAGAAAATGAATAATAATTAGTTATTATATTCAAAGTAAAGGATAATTTATATTGGTGGAAATTTGAGAATCTCCTTTAAAAACCCTTTTTGTTTCATTAATTTTGGGTAAAAGAAAAATTGCCAGTCACATACCCTACACATACCCATCTTATCACCACATTTTGGCCCATCATGATCCTACACATAGACATGTTTCCTCAAATTCTATTCCTTCCACTTGTGAATAACCCTTACACAAAAGCCTTTCCTTGTTTCTTATCACTTCTCCATTCTCATTTATTTTGTTTCTAAATACCCACTTAGTTCCAATTATGTTCTTGTTTGCTGGTTTAGGAACCAATTCCCAAGTTGATTTTTTCTCAATCTACATAAGTTCTTCTTCCATTCCCTTCATCCAATGTTCACCTTTGCATGCCTCGCTCACTATCTTAGGTTCAACTTTGGAAAGTAAACACAAATTTACCTTAGCATTAGTGGCTCTGCTTCTTGTCAATATGCCTTTCCTCTTGTCTCCAATGATTTTTTCTTTTCTTCATTCTACACTTACCTTTCTTCAACTTTTTCTTCAGCTTCTTCTCTGCAAGTAGGTTCATCTGATACATATCAATATGTAGTAATGAAAAAAGTATTACTTTTTCCTTTACTAGGATAGGGAATTGTGTCATAGAGAAATTGTCCCTTGTCATTTTCATGGCCTTTTAGGTCTTGTTTCAAGATGTTTGATTTATTTTTCTCTGATTTTATATTGTAACATGGCTTGAACATGCATATTTAGGTACTAAAATTCAAATAATGACGTCTTGTGAAGGTGTTGTGAAGTGTTGTTAAACATTTCTACACTCTTCTAGACTCTATTCATTACCATTTACCTAAAAACCACCTTTTCATCACTAAACAAGTCCTATTTTGAAGTGTTGTAAAGTCTTGTAACAAGATTTCACACTTTCCTAGGAACAATTCCACTATTTATCCCTTTATTATGTTTTATTTGACCCTTTTATGCCCTTATAAGCTTTAATTAAGTTTATTTTTTAATGTAAACCCGAAAAATAACTTTAAATAAAAGATAATTCCTGACACCCATTTTTAGGTCCTAGATGGGACCCATTTGCCATGGGTGGCGAATGAGTCCCCCTTGGCTCCAAATTCAAAATATTTTAAATTTCTATTTGGGTTTTTATTCAAAATAACTTGATGCCTTCCTGGGATGAGGTATGAATGGGCTACTAAGGTACAAGATTGTATAAATAAGTGTTTTTACATCCATTCTAACCCCTACTCATTCAAGCATTCAAGTGTCTTACAACATCTTATCAAGCATTATTCAATCATTTTGAAGCATCCATTGACATTACTTTAGATTATTATCTTCAAGGGTTTGGTAAGTTGATAGCATTTGTATGTTTTTAGTTTATCATTCTCTTGCATTTCATTATTTTATTAAGGGTTTGATTACCAAAGTGGGGTTTGACCAAGGAAAACCCCTATTTGCTAACCCTCAACCATTTTTCCCCTCTTGCATGTGTGTTTGTAGACCTTTGTATGCAAATTTTACAAGCATTTAGGTGATTGAAGATTGTTCAACAATTCAACTAGGTGCTTCAAGTCAAATCAACTCTATTTCAAGCTTGGAGAAGATTTTCTAGCTATTTCCTGTAGAATTGACTTTGGCAACTCGACAAGTAGACATTTCTAGATCTGGTGTTGTAGAGCTATCTCCTAATTTCTCAAAATTTTTGGAGAGGAATGATTCACCACCAGTGGTGAATGAGTCCCACTTTAAGATTAAAAATCTAAGTTTTGTCAGATTATGGATCTTGATAGTCATAAATTTGATTCCCGACAGATTTCACTAGTAGTAGGACTAATTCGCCGCCCTGAGCGAATGAGTACCACTATTGATTTTTAGTAATTTCATAAAACATTCTACAAATTTTAGATTCCTCAAATCTTTCCTAGGTGCACTCTATTTCATTCCATTTCTTTCTATTTTGCATTTTATTCATCTTTTAGTTCATTGTTTGCATATCACAGTGTGCTTTCAAGAATAGCTTATATCTTAGTTTTGCATTCATAATCAATCATATAAATCACTTAATTGCATTTATTTCACTTCATTTAGCTTGGATAACATCACACATAACATAATTTGAATGAACCCCTTATCATTTTTGGCCCTACATCACTCCTTTTAGGTGAAAAACCCTAGAAGAGCTAGAAAGGTGCAAGGTGTCAAAAATCTATGGTTCAGGAATAATTATAATTTAAGTTAACATAATGGTGTCTTAGAATAGTGTTGTAATCTTTTGTTTTATTCACACCATTCCATGGCCTTTATTCATTTAAAACATACCTTAATTTGTCCTGTAAAGTGTTGTAACACACTTTCACACTTTTCTATGGTTTATTCAATTAATTAAGCCTAATGGACCCCTTTTAATTAAATGTACTTAATGTGTACCTTTTTTAAGTTTTTTAAAGTGTTGTAATACACTTTCACATTTATCTAGGGTCCTCTTAATTAATTGTGGTTAATTGGAGTTAATTAGCCCCTATAATTTAAATTTAAGCCTTATGTATGACACCTCTCAAGGATCTATCCCCACACCCACAATTCAAATTTCATAAAAATTAATTGGGAAAAATAAGGGTCCTAGAAACTGGTGCTAAGATCCATTCTCCCTCAGTAGTGAATAGGTCATGCCTTTGTAGGAGCCCCCTTTATTAGTTGATTCTAAATGGGTTTTTAGTGATCTTTCATCCCCCGAAGGTTAGGACCTAGAAAATAGTACCAAGACCAATTCACCCTAGGTGGAAAATGGGTCCTCCCTTAATCAAGATACCCTTTTTGAATTTCATTGTGGTGAGAATTTAATAAGTTTTATCTCTCGATCTAATGACGGCTTGAATAGTTTGAATTTCGGGGTTAATCTCTTAATTTAGTATAAATAAGGGGTTAATTCACATTGTTTCTCCTAGCAATTTTATGAGACATCCTAATACTTCACAAGAGTATTGTAGAGAAATTCAAGAACATTTTCAAAGGAATTTCAAGGAATATTGTCGAGTGTTTATTGCCACAATTCAAGGTCATTCCATCATGTTTAGGGTTTAATACATTCATGGATGTTGTTGAGCTAAGATTGTGAGTGTAGCATTGAATATCTATTGCAAGCATTATTCACATCTATTCAAGATCAAGATCTACATTCTTCATGGCCACTACATGTTAGATTGTAGATTTTCAATACAAGACAACATCGAAGGTATATGTATTGCATCATTTCATGTTCCATGTCCTTATTCCATTATTTCATCATTTGGTTTAATTACCTAAAAGGGATTTGACTTAGGCAAACCACTATTCACTAACAAAAAAACAAAAAATCTTCCCTTGAATGTGTGTTGGTAGATTTACATGTTGAAGATCAAGTGTAGAAGAAGTTTAGAGAAAATTTTTCAAAGTTGTCGAGTTGTAAAGTTGACATTTAAAGTGCAAGAACGAAGAATTGAAGCTACAAAATTAAGAGCAGGTTTTCTTGACCTAAATTTTGAGAATATGAGAGTGCAAAGATCAAGGAAAATAAACTAGATCTCAGTTTCAAAAACCCTAACAAGGACCCATTCACCACTAAAGGGGAATGAGTCCTTTGTGCCCTAAAATCAAGATTCTTGAAGGTACACACCTCTTTAAATTCTAAAAAATTCCCGCATAGTTGCTATAACACTTAGGTATCATTTATGATTTTTATTTGCATCTTTTGTCTCTCATACTTACATCAAATCATAGTGATTCTTTGGTGAAATGTTTTCATTGTTTATCTAGGTCTTGATAAGCCCTAATTTTTCCCAATTAATCATTTTAGTGAACCCGATGTATTAAACATTGTAATTTTTTGATTTTGAAGTCTTTCATTACATCATAGGTTTAGATCTTGCATTCTTTTCCATCTTATTCAAGCATTGAATTAAGATCTCATTTAGGGTTTCTTGCATTACATTCACAATTGTATCTTATTTAGGGTTTAGATTTGCACTATTTTCCATCTCTCTAAATTTGAAAAATACAAAAATAAATTAGTCATTGTGCATCTCATTTAGATCTCATTTACTTGCATTTGAAATTAAATAAAAAATTGCATTTCAACATAGGTCCTTGCATTGATCTTTTCATTGCATTTGTACATTGCAATTTTGGAAAATCTAAAATTGAAACTCACTGCCTCAGAACTAAAACTAAAAGACATTACTAAAAGCTTAAAAATCATTAAAAAATAGTTTAAAAATACCTAACCATGACCCATTTTCTCTTACTAGAAAATGAGTCCCTGATTAGGTCAAACCCGCATCTTCTGGCATTTGAAGAAATATTAAAAATCACCCTTAAATCCATAGAAATGTGTTAGAAAAACTTAACCAAGATCCATTCTCCCTTACTGGTGAATGAGTCCCTATTAGCTACAGATCTACATTTTCTAGAAGTTAAAATCTTAGTTATAGACTTCTGTTTGGTGTTGTTACTTTTTTGTTTCAGTTTCCCAACCTTTTGTTTCATCAAATTTATTACATTTAGCTTAAATTTCTCCCTGACAAGGTAGTGTTAAAGTTCAAAATTTATTTCAAAAAATTTCATTTTTAGTTTATTACATTATGTATTCATTAAATTGCATTTCTTAGAATCTAAAAATTGCATTTCATTCTAGGTTGTTGCATTGCCTCTTTTCCATTTTAGGGTTTGCACACTAGGGTTGTAAAACTTGCATTCAAGATTTACAACTTCTATTATAATACAAATTTTGAGGCTCATGTCATCCCACAATATCTCACTCACCATGGATCTTTGGTTTTCTGACTCTCTTTTTGATAGTGTTGAGAATCAACCCTACATGGCTCATATTTTTCCTACCTCATTTCTAGTGACTTCACCCCCTACAACGAATGTGCTTAATGTTACAAACAATGTCCCTACTATCCCTAGTTCCACTCAAGCTTTCGTGGCTACCCTAAATCAAGGTGGAATTCCAATTCCCTCCTCCACAACACCAATGTCCATTCCTATATACACTAGTATACAACCTACAACAATATTACAACCTACAACAACCTTCCAACCTAGAACAACCTTTCGACCTACAAAAAAAAATCAACCAACCACAAGAATCATACCCACTAGTATTGTGTATACCTCCTTAGGTATTCTTGTGGGAAACCCCTCTAGCATTTTCGAAACAAGCACAATAACCCATCAACAATCAACCTTCACCAATCTACAATTCACTAGCCTTCCACATACATACAACACTCCACCTTATTCCCCTCAGGATTACAACCAAAATGATCCTATCCTTAACTCACTTTTGAAAACTATGACATCCCTTCAACAACAAGTGGCAACATTACAATAGAACAACAACAGTCAACCTTTGCAATATATCAAGTCTACCCCATTTTCCTTTGGCATATTAAGAGAAAAAATTCCACAAGATATAGAAGTACCTCAATTTGAGAAATATGGTGGGAAAGAATATCTTTTCAGCCATGTTTCCACCTTCACAACCTTGTATAGTGATTTCATATTTGAAGATTAAATTTTGGCTAAGCTCTTTCCTAGGACCTTGAAGGATATTGGTCTAGAGTGGTTCTCACCTTTACCGAAAAATTCAATTGGTTCATTCAATGAACTCATTTATTCCTTTTACAACCACTTCCATATTCACATGGGTCCCAAGATGGCCCTTGGTGATTTAATGACATGTGAAAAAAAAGAGCAGGAGAAAGTGACCAATTTCATAGTAAGATACCAAACACTTTACTCACAATTAAACATTAAGATCCCTGATGTCAACCTTCAACGAATGCTATTTCCAACTTACAAGATAAACTCCAAAGAAAACTTTAAATGTTAAGATTTCCATCCTTCACACAGTTATGTACAACCCTTCATGATTATCAAAATTTGACTAATGGTTGTGATGTGAAAAATCCCCCTAGCCATACTAAAAAATATGAATCTACAACTCAAAACAATTATGAACCTTTCAAGAAGTAGAGTGAGGGATTTTTACAATTGAATTCCCCTCAAACAATTCAACAAGTAATAATAAAGTGGCAGCTATCAAGATCACAACAAATTTCAGGGAATGAGAAAAAGAGTTCACACCTTTACCTGATACCCTGGATAATATCATGTTGCAACTCATTGACAAGAACATGCTCACCTTACCTCCTATTAGAGAATGTGATCCTAATATACCATTTCCTAAAGGCTTCTAATAAAATTCTTATTGTCATTATCATCAACAAAATGGACATGGCATAGAATATTGTAAGCATCTTAAACATATTTTGCAATACCTTATTGATTCTAATCATTTACTAATTGGAGGTCTGAATGATCAAGGAAACAAGTTTTGTAGCCCTTCCTAATGAAAATTTACAAATATTTACAAATTCAATTCCTAAACACATTGTTTTGTTTTTCAAGGCTAATAAAACTAAAAATGATGTGATGAGTGTTGAAACAAATGATGATAACATAGAAAAAAATTCTATGTAAACTAGTCCTATGGATACTATTAAACAACGTAACACAAAGAAAGTGGTAGTATTTATCAAAACTACACCTCATAAGGGCTCAAATAAAAATCAACTTGACATTTCTTTCTCACAAAATGACACACCCAAATGTGCACCTGATGGTCCTCTTTACATAGCTAGCCAAATCAATGATAAGACCACTAATGGGATATTAGTTCATCCCGTTTGTGGAGAGAATGTGATCACTGAAGAATTCTTATATGTGTATGAACTATATCAAGATACATATGAAAAAACTGAAAGAATGGATCAAGATGCACAATGGTTTCACTAGCCCTATGATAGGGTCGATAGATCTCCCTTTAAAAGTGGGAACAAAACATTAACTATCTCATTTTCCATCATTCTGCAATCAAACCGATTTCATGTGAAGCTAGGCTATCCATGAATTTCATCCCTTTTATTTTCATAAATGTCTAAAGTTTCCATTTGGAAATGATATCTTTACTGTGCATCATAGTGGATTTAATCCTACATTGGCTTGAGGGAATTTATTAGTAGATTTCTTTTGGTCTGAGCCTATGGAACCCATCAAGCCTTGTGAGGATTTCTTTTTTAAATCATATCAAAAGTTCAAGGAAAATAAAATAGTATATTTATCCCTTGAAAACATGCATCAACTTATCAATGAAACACCTATCCATGACAAAGCAATGATTGAACCAAAAGAACTTCTAAACATACAAGAACAACCTATAAACAAACCTCTTGCAATTTCCTACAAGAGACCATGAGATAACACAAAAAATCCCATTGTCCCTCCTAGAGTCAAACAAGTTTATAAAGCCAAAGAGAAAGTGGTTGAATAACCTACTATTGTTTCTTCTTCCAAGGAAGAGAAGGAACCTATGATTGAAAAACTTGCACTTACACAAACATAAATTGACAATAGAATGAAACAAAATCAAAATGCTACAGAGCATAGGTGTAGGCGATGTGCTATTGCTCATAGATTACAAACTCAAGAAGACAAGAGCAACATAGAAAATCAGAATCCAAACTTACCTGAAGCAAATCATGATGATCCTATACTTTCACTGCAACATAAACAAGAAAATTGCATGGACATTATTATTCAACCTCCCGTTGCGATAAATCTAGATGATTACATTGACATAGCAAAAATTGATGAACATGTGTATGATGAGCTGAATACATTGTTTTCTTCTTCTATGAACTTAAATGAAAAATCTCCTAGAAAATAGTGTTGAACCTAGTGCTTCTCCTAGTTTGAAATTTTCTCTTGTCCCTTTGGCTAGTTTTTTCCTTCATTTTATACTGACGAAGATTAGGATGCAAATGACCTATTTTAGGTTGACTTGCAGGTGTCTTAATAGTATTTTTCCTTTTTCATATTTTATTTTTTTCCATGTGCTAATTTTATCGCCTATGTTGTTTTGTTTGATGTACCTCTAGCTTTATGTGCATCCCTCTATATGTTTCTACATTCTTCTATATGTCGTAATCATTTCATTTATCTTGTTTTTTCCTTTTGCGGATGACACAAGGCATTAAGAAATTTAGGTCTCTTCCATGTTGACCCAAAAGATTTTATTTTATCTTTTTGTTTGTCTTGTTTTTTCCTTTTGGGAATGATGCAAGGTGTTGAGACATTCAGGTCTCTTCCATGTTGACCTAAAAGGCTTTTTCCACTGTTTTTGCTCTCTTTTTTTCATTCTTCGAGTTCTATGAGTATTTGGGGAATGATGAAAGTTTCATGCTATACGAAAACATTGTAGCAAAGACATACTAACCGTGAATCCGTACATCCCTTATGTATTTTTCGGGGAAACCCTTCCTTCCTTTTTCATGACGTGACTTATTTCAAAAACATGACTTGGCATAGGGTTTTCCGAGGAAAGCTCTCATGTATTAGGAAAAATATTTGGAAAATTTAAAGAAATTGCTCACAGTAATGGTGTAGCAAATACTTTAAAGTGGGGGCATACATCGATGACATATTTCAAACAAAATTTCTAGTATTGATTTTTTCTTTTTCTTGTGATGTGTCCTCTCCTTGGTGGTGTCATTGGGTTTGATTTCATTCAAGAGTGTGTGATCTACCATCATGGTATGATGCAAATGAGGCATCCCATAAGTGATCATCTGACACCTTGAATTTTCCTCTCTTGGAGACATTAGGCACAATTCTCCCTAAGAAGAAGACCTTTACATGAACAAAGTAAAATCCCCTTTAATAAAATTTTTGCATGACATTACAAAAGAATTCACAAAAAGACTTACATTATGGTGGCTTATCAAAGTTGTCAGGAGGATAACTTCAGTATGGTAGGAGAGGCTAATATGATTATATCATTTTCCACTTCATTATGATAACTCACCTAGTGGATAGGTTGAGCTTCCACTACCCCATAGTGAGTAGCGTACATTATGGACAACTAGCCTAGTTCTACATCACGTTGGGACAATTGTGCTTGATCCTTTTGTTTTTCTTTATTTTTCTTGGACTTCAACAATGTATGGATATGTATCTTTGTTATTTTTTCATACTTAAGTGTATTGAATGTGTACTTTAGTGTGAGTATGGGGTCATCCTCTCATTAAAGTGGGGGAAAAATGTAGTAATAGAGAAAGTATATTTTTTCCCTTTACTTGGTTTGGGAATAATTATCCTTTAAGTTAACTTAATGGTGTCTTGGAATTGTGTTGTAATGTGTTGTACACATTCACATCATTCTAGGGCCTTTATTTCTTTAAAAAATATGTTAAGTTATCTTTTGTAAAATTGTTGTAACGTGTTGTAACACACTTTCACATTTTTCTAAGGTTTATTCAATTAATTAAGCCTAATGGGCCCCTTTTAATGAAATGTACTTAATGTGTACCTTATTTAAGTGTTATAAAGTGTTCTAACACACTTTCACATTTATCTAGAGTCCTCTTAATTAATTGTGGTTTTAATTGGAGTTAATTATCCCATTTACTTAAAATTTAAGCCTTATTTATGACACCTCTCAAGGATCTATCCCGACACCCACAATTCAAATTTCATAAGAATTAACTAGGTAAAATCAAAGTCACAAAAATTGTTGCTAGGAACCATTTTCCCTAGGTGGAGAATGGGTCCTCCCTCTACAGGGACCCCCTTAATTAGTTGATTCTAAATGGTTGTTTAGTGATCTTTCATCCCTCAAAGGTTAGTCCCTAGAAAACAGTGCCAAGACCCATTTTCCCAAGGTGGCAAATGGGTCCTCCCTTAATGAGGACCCCCTTTGTGAATTTCATTGTGGTGGGAATTTAATAATTTTTATCTCTAGATTTGGTGTTGGCTTGAATTGTTTGAATTTCATGGTTAATCTCTTGATTTAGTATAAATAAGGGGTTAATTCACATTGTTTCACCTAGCAATCTTATGAGACATCCTAAAACTTCACAAGAGAATTATAGAGAAATTCAAGAGCATTTTCAAAGGAATTTCAAGGTATATTATCAAATGTTTATTGCAGAAATTCAAGGTCATTCCATCATGTCTAGGGTTTAATGCATTCATGCATGTTGTTGAGCTAATATTGTGAGCATAGCATTGAAGATATATTGCAAGCATTGTTCACATCTATTCAAGATCAAGATCTACATTCTTCATGGCCACTACATGTTAGATTGCAAATCTACATTACATAATTTCATGTTTCATGTCCTTATTCCATTGTGTCATCATTTGGTTTAATTACCTACAAGGGGTTTCACTTAGGAAAATCCCTATTCACTAACAAACAACAAATTTTTCTTCCCTTGAATGTGTGTTGGCAGATTTATAGGTCGAAGATCAAGTGGAGAAGAAGTTTAGAGAAAATTTGTCAAAGTTTTCAAGTTGCAAAGTTGACCTTTAAAGTGAAAGAACAAAGAATTGAAGCTACAAAATTAAGTACAAGTTTTCGTGAGCTAACAATTGGGAATTTGAGAGTGCAAAAATCAAGGAAAATAATCTAGATCTCAGTTTTAAAAACCCTAATCGGGACCCATTTTCCACTAAAGGTGAATGAGTCATTTGTTCCCTAAAAATAGGCAAGGTACACACCTCTTTGAGTTCTAAAACCTTTCCTCATAGTTGCTATAAAATTTAGGTATCATTTTTTATTGTTTTTTTAATCTTTTAGCTCTCATAATTACACCAAATCATAGTGATTCTTTGGTGAAAAATTTTAGTGGTTTATCTAGGTCTTGATAAGCCCTAATTTTTCCCAATTAATCACCATATATAGCAATTGAATTATGTAAATCTTCATCAGAATTAACATTTTCACTTTCAACAATATTTCTTAGCATTTTGTTGTAACATTTATAAGCTTTTCTTTTAGTATAATATCCAAGGAAGATACCTACATCATACCTTGCATCAAAATTTCCTAAGTTATATTCATCTCTTTTGATATAATACTTGCTTCCAAATACTCTAAAGTACTTCACAGTAGGAACCCCTCCATACCATAAAAAATAGGGATTCTTTGTGTTGTTAGATTTTTCTTGAACTCTGTTAAATATGTAAACAACAATATGGATTGCTTCTCTCCAGTAGAATTCTAGTAGGTTATCTTATTTCATCATAGTTCTAGTAGCTTCTTGAACAGTCCAATTTTTCCTTTCAACCACTCCATTCTGCCAAGGAGTTCTAGGGGTAGACAAGTGCCTCTTTATTCCATGAATATAACAAAACATTTTAAACTCATTGGAGGTTAATTCTCCACCTCTATCAGACCTCAAAAATTTTATTTTCAAATCCATTTATGATATAGGAGCATAGACCGAGTACACAAACCATTTGACCAAAACCACATGAATGTTGATTGTTAGATATGAACACGATGGATTTGCTGAATGGCTTTTAGCAAGAACTTGAGTGAAGAATATGATTGATCATTTGAAATGAAATCATTCCTTTCCTAGGTTGTATATTGGTATAGAAGCTTCCCCTAGATGCGTAGATCCAAGACTTATAGTCCAATGGAGTGTGAGAAGAAGAATCTTGCTTGAAAGGAGTTGATGTAGTGAGGCTTCTTATATAAAAAGAAATGAAGGGTTGGGAAAAAATATGTGGTACATTGGATAAATTTCCCATTCGGTGTGATATTTGAAGAATTGCTTCATTTGCAAAAATGGAGTATTAAAATCTTGAAATTAAAATTTAATTTGCATCTTTTCATCTTTGCATCTGCGATGAAGAAGGACCTATGAAAATCAAGGGGTTGCAGATTATAGATAGGAGGAGCACAGGTTAAAGGTACATAAAAGGAAAATTAATGGGAAGTATTAAATAAGAGTGCGGTAAGTACATAAAGATGGGGGGCCAATGAGGAGGCTTAAGGGTCTAGTTTTTTTCTAAAATCAAGAAATACTTTAACATTGGACGTGAAATATAGGATAGTTACACTCAAAATTTTGAGATGCAACAAAAACAAGTATCAAAGTGCTCTGAGTCTAATTTCTAAACTACTAATTTATTTTGAAAATGATTGATATTAAAGGGTTCAAAATAGGGATGTGCAAAAATTGGTTTTGTTTTTGTCAGAAAAACATAACATAGAAACTTGTGTACATCCCTAGCATGGTGAACTTTTTTCTATTGCTTTTAAAATCGCTCCAGTGAGAAATTAGCTAATAGTATGTAATCGATGCATGATTTTCCTAGTAATTTTTTAATGAATATTTGATATTTTACTAATTTTCTAAGTGGACACTTTCTAAAAATTATAATTTTGGTCATGCTACCCCTACAAATTTTGGAAACTAATTGATTTATTTTTTATTTTTTATTTAATCTGTAGACTAGAGTCTAGTTTCTAAAAATGTTTAATTTATTTGAAATTTTGATCAATGGATAATTTATAATGAAAAAAACACCAAACACTACTGTTTTTCCAAAAAAGACACACACAAACAAAAGAAATTATAGATGAAAGGCTTAACATTGTCAAAAAGTGAAAAAAATTACATCATTGGATATCTAAGAGAGAACATAACATTACCTAGGTGTTTGATTTGTTCAAAATTGAAATGTACATGAAATCCTAATGGTGAACATGAACTCGATTATGTGAAATATTGTAAAATTTGCAAAAATACATCTCTACTCATTAGAAGGTCATCCAAGCCTTTGGGTTGGTATACCAAGCCTAAGACTTGGGGATTTCCAAATCAAGACATAACGCACTCACGTTATATCTTACTTTTAACATGGTTTTTTGTGTTTGTGTGGGACATGTCTAGCAAGACATAACATGAGTGTGGTATAACGTGCTAATGCTATTTCTTGCTTTATGTTAAATGCTACTCCATTGAATGTATGTTTATATATTTATATGTCTACATTTACATGTATGCTTGTATGTCATGAATGCATGTGTTTATGCATGCTAGTATGTATGTATGTATGCATGCTAGTATGTATGCATGTATGCATGTATGTATGTATCTATGTATAAATGCATGTATGTATGTATGCCTATATGGATGTAAGATTGTATCTACGTATGTACATGTATGCTTGTATGTATGTAGGATCATATTTAAATATGTATTATGCTTGTATGTATGTAAGTATGCATGTATTTATGTATGTCTTTAGAGGGAGAGAGAATTTTAAGAGAGAGAGAGAGAGAGAGTTGTCTACATAGGGTGGGAGTGAGAGAGGGAGGAAGATAACTAAGAGAGAGAAAGTGAGAGAGATAGAGAGGTAGTGAGAGAGAGTATTGAGAGAGGGAGAGGGGGTGGAAGGCAGAGTCTAAGAGAGAGGGAGTGGGTGAGAAGGGGTTGGATTGAGAGGTACTTAGCTAGGTAGGGTGGGAGGGTTAGAGAGAGAGGTAGATAGATAGGGGTGGGAGAGAGAGAATTGAGAGAGAGGGAGAGAGAGGGAGAGAGAGAGAGAGAGAGAGAGAGAGAGAGAGAGAGAGAGAGAGAGAGAGAGAGAGAGAGAGAAATGGAGGGAGGGAGAGAAAGAGAGATTTATGTAGATAGGGTGCCAATGACAAGAATTGAGAGTGTGAGAGGGGGTGAGAGGGAGAGACTTGAGAGATAATTAGTGAGAGGAAGTGTGAGAGAGATGGAGTGGGAGATAGATGGAGTGTTAGAGTGAGAGACATGAGAGAGGGAGAGGGTGTGCGAGTAAGTGACCTGATAGAGGGAGAGATAGAGTGGGGTGGATTGAGAGGGACTTATCTAGGTAGGGTGGGAGTGATAGATAGAGAGAGCAGAGGGAGAGAGAGGGAGAGAGAGAGTTACCTAGGTGGGGTGCTAGAGGGAGGACCTAAGAAAGAGAGCAGGTGGGAGGGAGAGACTTAAGAAAGAGGGAGAGAGAGGGAGTGATGGAGAGGTAGTAAGAGGAAGATAGAGAGACATAGATAGAGGGAGCGAGAGAGGGTAGTAGGGATTGATTGAGTGAGACATATGTACAAAGAGGGAGATGGTAGATAGAGACAATTAGAGAGTGTAAGAGAGAGGGACGGAGGGAGAGATGAGATGTATAGATAGAGAGAAAAGGATAGGGTTTGAGGGTATAGGATTGAGGGATTAGGGTGGAGAACCTATAAGGTTGATAGTTTAGGGTATTAGGGTTTAGGGGTTTAGGGTTGAGCAATTAGGGTTGAGGGTAGAGGGTATTGGGTTGAGGGTAGAGGGTAGAATTTTTAAGGGTTTAGAGTTAAAAGGTTTAGGTTTGAGGGTTTAGGATATAGGTTTGAGGGTATATGGTTGAAGGATTATGTTGAGGGTTGAATGTAAAGGGTAGAGGGTATATGGGTTGAGGGTTTAAGGTTTAAGGATTGAGGGTTGATGGATTAAGGGTTGAGGGTTCAGAATTGAGGGTTGAGGGTTTAATGTATAGGGTAAAGGGTAGAGGGTAGAGGGTTTAAGGGTTTAGGATTTAAGGGTTGAGGGTTGAGGCTTTAAGGTTGAGGGTAGAGGATTGAGCATATAGGGTTGATGGATTAGGGTTAAGGGTCAAATATATAGGGTAGAGGGTATAGGCATTGAGGGATTATTATTTAAGGGTTGAGGGTTGAGGGTAGAGGGTAAAGGATTGAGGGTTTAAGGGTTGAGGGATTAAGGGTTGAGGATTTAGGGATTAGGGTAGAGATTTTTAGGTTTGAGGGTTTAAGGGTTGAGGGATTAGGGTTAAGGGTAGAGGGTAGATGGTTTAAGGGTTTAGGGTTTAAGGGCTGAGGGTTGAGGGTTTAGGGTTTAGGGTTGAGCGTTTAAGGATTTAAGGGTTGAGGGTTTAGGGTTTAGGGTTGAGTGTTTAAGGATTTAAGGGTTGAGGGTTTAGGGTTGAGGGATTAGGGTAGAGAGTGAGGCATGGATGGATGGAGAGATGGAGGGAGAAGTGAGCTAAAGAAAAGGAGAGAAGAGGAGGGAGGGACAAAGATATATGAGGGCTGAAGATCCAATGTATAGGCTAGAGGGTTGAGAATTGAGGGTATATGGTTGAGGACCTATAGGGTTGAGGGATTAGGGTATTGGGTTGACGGTATAGGGTTGAGGGATTAGGGTTGTGTTATGTGGTCTCACAACACACCCCATGACTAAAAATATTTGGGGACCCAAGTGAAAAAAAATATCTTATGGTAGGAGCTAGCAAATTGAAAGATCACCAAAAATGAAGAGAAAAGAGAAATCCTTGATAATAAAAGTACTTTGTAATGTAAATGTTTTAGGCACTAGATACCGAGTACCAAAAACATGTGAAAGGTAAAAGGAAATGTGAGTTTGACTGGAAGGCTCCATTCCGGTATGAAGGAGTCTGGTATGACGGAGTTTCAATATATGCAAGGTCCAGGAAAGTTAGTGGATAAAGTTGAATACCGGGTACTGGGCTGTAATGTAAAGTGAAAATGCTAAATTTTTTAAGTTTATCTAACGATTTTGGTAATCTGTTATATATGTGAGGATTTATGTTATGCTCAAAAGCGTATTAATTATGTAGTTTTAATATGAACATTTGAATAATGCTTTTATTTACATGATATGTTACAATTTTTATTTTTTTTTAAAGGATTTAATGTGTGGAATTTGTGATTGCAGGAGATGCAGATTGTGATGTAAAGTTCAGGTATGGATGGTTAGGAAAACTTGAATAATGGATAGAATCATATTCATTCCAGTTCTATTATTTTGGGATACCATTGGTAGAGGAGTTTGAATCCACATGAATGTTGGGGATCATGGTACTTCACATGCGGCGGATGGAAAGTGCCAACCTTTGAGGAAGCCCATTCTCGAGAGTGATAGAACTGGAGCCAAGCGATGTGTGGGGGAAAAAATTCCACTTTTTCATTTCGAATGGATGGGAAGTCCCTACACACTATCCTGATTCGAAGTATCATCCTAATGAAGATGAAAGATTAACACCCGAAGAGCTTCAATGTGTAATTGGAGTTGACTTCCATTGACTTCAATTACAATTCTCCTATTGGTCACTACATTCCATCTGCCTTGATGAGATTGGTCCCTTGTATTTCCTCTCATGTATTTGTCTTATTCTTTCTAAGCCTTGTGCTCTATAAAAGAATAGAGGATCCCTTTTTTATTTTAAGTTCAAAATTTGTGGATGTTGTAGGAGCATAAACTTTTAACTTTTGTTCTTTTTTCCTATTTTCTAAACCATTCTGGCATAAAACTTAGTATGCACATAGACATTGATTAATATCAGAGCTTATTAGATAGCTACCTATCATAGTATCTTTTGTAGCTAGTTTTGTTAGTTCAACAGAACAAGACTGTATGTTGCGTCGTTTAAGGGTGCATACAAAACCTACTAGGTGTCCAAAAATGAAACCCCTCTCTTTAAAATATTACACCATTTTATATGTAGCTATGAAGAAATATGGTGAAGTATAAATTATTTTTCTCTATTTTAATTGATTCTTTGGGGCATCTGGGTCATCCCACAATATTGGTTTACAAGTTTTGGCCAAACTAGACACTAAAATAATTCTTTTTAACTAAATCTTCACTTTCGAGCACCTATAGCAGCTAAACCATGAGGAATATGAAGATGATGCAAACTAGACTTTCGTGAAATTTTGTCTATAGATTCTAAATATTTCTTTTTCAATTTTTTTTGAATATGATTGAACTTCCTTTTCCATCTCCCTTGAAAACTAGTTTTTTTCAAAAAACAACATTTTTAAAAAGTGACGCTCACTGTATAACACATAAGTTTTTTTCCATGAAGGATAAACTTCTAATTCTTTTGAATTTAGATTTGTAGCTTTGATATCTAGTTCTTCCACTTGGTTAGATAGTTTTTTGTTGAATATTTTTTCTTTAATCAAGTTTTGAAGTCAAACTAATTACAATTCAGACATAGCATGACCATATAATGGATAAATTTTTTTATATGTCTCAAAATTTGATCTTTTTTTGTTGGATCAAGGACTTCAATATTTAGTGAACTCATATTTTTCAAAAAAATTTTGATAATCTGCTATTTTTCCATATGTGCAGAATAGAGAGCTTGATTTTTTGGTGAAAAACCTATGTTTAATAAAACTAAAAGAAATAAATAATAAAACTAAAACATATTAAAATTATATTCATTGGATAGCTAATTTTGAGGACTACCTAATTCCAGTTGTCTCCATGAAGTCCTTGCCATTCTCATCTTCAACCTGAGCTCTGAAGTGCAAACATTTTCTTTTTTTTTGTGAACAAGGTTAAAAATCAGGGAAAGGGGGGTTCACCCGAACCAAGGGGGTTCGAATGAACCCCTAGGGGTTCGAGCAAACCAGGGTTCATTCAAACCTAGGTTAATTTGAACCCTCTTCCATAAAGGGGTTTCCATTTGCTTTTTTGGTTGATTGGTCCATACATGCATTAAATGGGTTCGCTTGAACCAGGGTTCAAGTGAACCCTCTTTTGGTTTTTTCGAACCCCTAAAATGAAATTGTTTGGCATGGTGTTATTTTTTACAAATTTTCCTTCCTCATTCAAATTTTAAACCAATTTTTTGAGTTTACCCATACATGGAGAATAATCAGGAGAAACTTTTATTTTTCAATATTTTGTATGCTTTATTTTAGAGTAGATGTTTAAATTCTTGAAAATGTTCCAAAATTTAAATGAATGGATGAAATTTTATAGAAAATATATTTTTTTCCATAAATTTTTTGAATGTTTAATGCTAAATCTACTTAATTTATAGCAAAGTATTTGTGATGTTCATGAAATGTTATAGCAAGTCTTTCAATTTCTTGATGCTTGAACCTAATGATCCAATTGAAAATTCAATGCCTAAAATATTTAGTTCATAACAATATTCCCTTTGAGATTAACAACAATATCACATCAGTACCTGAGAGTGAACCTAGTGCAACCATGACCTAGTTATCAAAGACTTGGGATTGAACGAAATCTAATCTTTTTCCCTGTTAAATGCAAAATTCCCCTTTAGGTTGTCTTTGTTACATATCTTTCAAGAAGGATAGGCTCTTTGTAGTCTTGTTTGTGAAGAATGTATTCACCCTATTTGTTGGGAGTAAAATCATTGTCAATAGGTTGAGGATACATATGGTTGAAGGATTAGGGTTGAGGGACCAATGTATAGGTTAGAGGGTATCAGGGTTGATGGTTTAGGGTTTGAGAGTTGAGGATTTAGGGATTAAGGGTTGATGGTTGAGAATTGAGAGTTGAGAGTTTAATGTATAGGGTAGAGCATAGAGGGTTTAAGGGTTTAGGGTTTAAGGGTTGAGGGTTGAGTATTTATGGTTGAGGGTAGAGGATTGAGGGTATAGGGTTGGGGGATTAGGGTTGAGGGTCCAATGTATAGGGTAGAGGGTAGAGAGGTTGGGGGAGTAGGGTTTAAGGGTTGAGGGTTGAGGGTTGAGGGATCAAGGGTAAAGAGGGTTGAGGGATTAGGGTAGAGAGTTTACTTCAGTTTAAGGGTTTAAGGGTTGAGGGATTACGGATTAGGGTAGAGGGTATTGAGTTGAGGGTAGAGGGTAGAGGGTTTAAGGGTTTAAGGGTTTAGGGCTTAGGGTTTAGGGTACGGTTTTAAGGGTTGATGGTATATAGTTGAGGGATTAGGGTAGAGAGGGAGGGATGGAGGGAGGGAAAGATGGATGGATAAGTGAGTTAAAGAGAAGGAGAGAAGAGCAGGGAGGGACATAGATATATGAGGGTTGAGGATGCAATGTATAGGGTAAAGGGTTGAGAATTGAACGTATAGGGTTAACAATCTATAGGTTTGATAGTTTAGGGTATTGGGTTGAGGGTATAGGTTTGAGGGATTAGGATTGAGGGTACATATGGTTGAAGGATTATGGTTGAGTGTCCAATGTATAGGGTAGAGGGTGTCAAGGTTTAGGGTTTAGGGTTTGAGGGTTTATGATTGAGGGATTAAGGGTTGAGGGTTAAGAATTGAGTTTTTTAGGGTTTAATGTATAGGGTAGAGGGTAGAGGGTTTAAGGGTTTAGGGTTTAAGGTTTGAGGGTTGAGGGTTTAAGGTTGAGGGTGGTGTAACCCTAAAATTTCATTATCCCATTGTGGTGCAGGAGCACCTAGGAAACACTAGGCAATTACACTAGGCAATTAGGAAATCTAGGATGAATTTTTGTTTTTAATGTGTTACCATGAAGGTCATGTTGACCATTGAGTAGAGGAGATAGCTTAGGGATGTGTTTGATCTCTAGGATATAAATTGAGGAAGGGTGGATGAGTTTAGAAACTCATTTTACTTAGTTTACTAGAAATTGGCAAATGTTGCAAAATGGTGCATTTTGCAACTTTGCCACAATGTAACTGACATGTCCAACCAAGGGGAGGCATAACTACTTTTTTTGAATTATATAGGGTGTGCCTCAACCTGAGAGCAAGGTTGGAAGCATTTTACTTTGATTGGAGTTTTCAAATTCAAGAAAAGATAGTGGTGTTTTAGTGTGAATTTCTGGTTTTGTCTCAAAGTAGAGCTTTAATGGATTGAAATTGTTACTGTATTGTATGTAGGATGTAGTGTATTCATAGGTTAAGCCCTATGTGGTAGAAAATTAGATTTATGGTTCAGTTTCAAGCATTATAGTAGGTAGTTATTTCTTTGCATTTGTTGATCTGACAGTTTGTTGGTAGAAAATGGAGGTTTAGGTCACATTCCCACTGCACATAATGTACAGCCTCTTGGGAATTGTGACTAGACTCCATGATTGTAAATATGGTAGGGTTAGGAGTCATTAGAATTCAGGGTATCACTATGGAAGTCTTCTCCTAGGTGAGCCAGGAAGTGTCTGGCTAGGGAAGACAAGGAGTGCAAAGAACTTTGATTTGCAGGGGTGATCAATTCCTGTCAACTCATGGCGTGGAGAGGGTAACCAGATGCCTTGCAAAGGCTTAGCATGGAGGAGGAAGCTCCACCAATCCATTTGGTGAGAGAAACTCCTGACAGTCTACTCTGTGGTCAGGAAATGGATTAAAAAAGGCCTAATTTGCTAATTGAGGGTTATGGCTGTGTACGGGTAGCTGAGGGTTAAGACCTCTAAAATATTTGAGGGATGGGCATAAGAATCAGGAACCCTAAGGGAAGATTGTGTGTTCTTTGGGAAACTTAGGAGAACAACCCTATTTTCTCAAAGAAGAAGACCTAATTGGGGGCTCCTAGGCTAGTGGTCTTTTTAACCCTAAATGAGGGTTTGGTGGAAGCGATGACAAGATGGAGTTAGGAGAATCCTTCAGAGCCATGATGGGATGGGAAGAACCTATTAGAAACCTCTTCGCACCCCTATAAAGCTAAGTTCAATGTTTGGAGTAGAATAGCCTTTAGGGTGGATTAAGGGCTAAGGAAGAGTTGGAGACATTGCACCAAGATTGACTTGGTAGGTTGATTCGTGATGGTAGTGGGGTTGACAAAGAGAACCAGGGGAACCTAACCAAGAAGAAGATCCTATAGGTTAAGGTGGTGAAGCAAGACACCAAGGAGGTCTTACAAGCAAGACCTAGAGCAGGAATCAGTGATTGATTCCTCCAACCTCCCTATCAGATTGGTATCAGAGCACCAAAAGATTTGGGATAGAATAATATATGTCAGAGGTTGAGTCTAGTGGTTCTACTGACATGGTGACAAATGCATAATTGGCCAAGAAGTTTGAAGAACAAGAGGAAGACAATTGGCTATTGAGGGAAAGAATAGCCCAACTTGAGCAAGTAATGAGTAATGTGCAGTTGGAAGGAAGGGTACCAAAGAAAGAAGAGGTTGCAGAGGAAGAAAAGACCCCTGAACCTGACCCTATTTTGCAAGAAGAGCCTTTCTTGAAGGCATTGAAGGCTTTGAGTGGAAAAGCACTTGAAGGCATACCACTGTTTAGTGGGAAAATGGAAGCTGATCTGGTCATGGATTGGATAGAGGGAATGGAAAACCATTTTGAATGTGATGGAGTCACTAAAGCACAAAAGGTAAAGGTGGCCAAATCAAGATTGAGAGGTTCTTCCTTGACATGGTGGAAGTTCATTCATACAGAGAGGGAAAAGGAAGGCAAGAAGCCTATTTCTACTTGGAAGGGAATGGTTGCCAAAGTGAGAGAAGCATACATGCCTGATGATTATGAAATTCAGTTGCACAAGAAAAGACATACCTTGAGACAAAGAGACCAAGATGTGAATTCTTATACTAAGGAGTTTTAGAAACTTTGTATGAGGTCTAATGTTACTAAGGATGAAAGTATTAAGGTGGCTAGATACCTTAACGGTTTGAAGTGGAACATTCAAGAGGAGATGACTCTTCTAAGTCCCAAGATAGTGCACCAATGCTATCAATTTGCTATAAAGATTGAAGAGAGGAGTAAGAGGAAACAAGAACAGGCTTCTAAGAGCAGAGGAAGAGGCAGAGATCAAAGACGACATAGAGGTGGATACCAAGGTAGAGGGAATGAACAAAGAAATCAAGGAGAGTCTAAACTCATAGAGCATGGAGGTGAAACAACTTCTAGAGGAGGCTATGGAAGAGGTAGAGGACCTCAAGGAGGTTCAAATAGAGGAAGAGGAGTAGGCAGAAGTAACTCATACTTTTCTAGTATGAAGTGTTACAACTATGGTCAAGTAGGTCATCTAGCTTATAGGTGCCCGGAGAAAGAATCTTCATCAAATACTAAGGAGTGGCATATGCACAAGAGGACACCATGCGTACCAAATCACCAGAGGTTAGTCACATTGAATTAGAAATGGGGGAGAATCTGATGTTTAGAAGATTTTTGATCAGACAACTGGTCAAGGAAGAGCCAAAGCAAAGAAGAGCCTTATTTAGAGTGAGATGCAAAATACTTGGGAAAGTATGCAAGGTTATTGTGGATTCAGGTTCAACTGATAACATCATCTCTAAGGAGGTAGTAAGGAAGTTGAAATTAGAGAAAATACCCCACACTAATCCTTACAAGGTGACATGGTTGAACAAAGGACAGAGTGTTCTTTTCAATGAGCAAACAAAGGTGGAGTTCTCCATTGGAGGGTACAAGGATAAGTTGATTTGTGATGTGTTACCCATGGATGTATGCCATCTTCTATTGGGAAGACCATGGCAGTATGATAGAGGTGCCATCTATGATGGAAAGGCAAATACTATCTCATTCAAAAAGGATGGAAATACATTCAAGTTGCAGTCACTGACAGATGAGGAAGAAGGATAGTCAAAGACCCCTAGTGTCTTATTAAGCAGTGGCAAGGAGTTCCTTAACATTCTACATCAAGGAGGTGAAGGATATGTGGTTATGGTGCAACCCAAGGAAGAAGACAAAGCAAAGAAAATAGTCATACCTGGAGCAGTCCAAGAGTTGCTTGAGAAGTATACGGACATAGTGAGTGATGGTGCACCAGCAACCTTACCTCCAAAGCAAGCCATCAGTCATCAGATTGACTTTATACTAGGGGCTTCATTGCCAAACAAAGCAGCTTACAATCTTACACTAGATCAGAACCTAGAAGTAGCCAGGCAAGTGCAAGAATTGTTAGACCAAGGACTAATTAGGAAGAGAATCAGCCCATGTACAGTACCAGTGGTGTTAGCATCCAAGAAAGGTGGTAAGTGGAGGCTATACACTGATTCTAGGGCTATAAATAGAATTACAATTAGGTATAGTTTTCCTATTCCTAGGATTGAGGACTTGATGGATTGTCTTGGAGGAGCTCAGTACTACACCAAGTTGGATCTCAAAACTAGATACCACCAGAATAGAATCAAGGATGGAGATGAGTGGAAGACAACCTTTAAGACAACTAATGGGTTGTATGAGTGGAGAGTTATGCCATTTGGCCTCTCTAATGCCCCTAGCACATTCATGAGGCTCATGAATGAAGTGCTCAAATACTTTACAGGGATATTTGGGGTGGTATATCTTGATGATATACTCATCTTTAGCAAGATAGTAGAAGAACATCTAAAGCATGTGGAGATGGTACTTAAAAGGTTGCAAGAGGAGAAGTTAGCCATCAACCTAGAGAAATGTGATTTCTTTAAACAGGAGCTTGTGTATTTGGGGTTTGTAGTATCCCAAGGGTCATTGAAAATGGATCCAAGTAAGGTGGAAGCTATCCTAAACTAGCCTACACCAACCACCAGGACAGAGGTAAGAAATTTTCATGCATTGGCTCAGTTTTATAGGAAGTTTATAAGAAGCTTTAGTGGCATATGTGCACCAGCCCTAGATACAATCAAAGGTGGCTTAAAGACTAAGTTTAAGTGGACTCAAGCAGCTGAGAAAGGTTTTGAGAAACTAAAACAAGAAGTGGCAACTCAACCTATTCTTTTATTACCTAGTTTTGACAAGTTGTTTCTTGTGGAATGTGATGCAAGTGGAATTGTAGTAGGAGGAGTACTAAGCCAAGAAGGCAAGCCTATAGCTTTCTTTAGTGAAAAGATTAATGAAGCTAAGAAAAATTATTCTACCTATGACCTAGAACTCTATGCTCTAGTACAGTCACTTAGGAAGTGGAGGCATTATCTCCTACCTAAAGAGTTTGTAGTGTTTATTGACAATCAAGCACTTAGGTACATCAACACTCAAGAGAAATTGAGCAATAGACATTTTAAGTGGATGTAGTATCTTCAAGCTTTCACTTTCACCATCAAGCACAAGAAGGGATAGTTGAACAAGGTGGCAGATGCACTAAGTAGAAGATTGCTGACAGTGCAAAAGGTACAAGTAAAGAGCATTGGGATAGAGAGTTTCAAGGATCTCTATGGAGAAGATGAAGACTTCTCGGTAGCATACAAAGTATGTTCTAACTTTGAGAATCACTTCCATAGTCAACACTCGGAGTATACATTGCAAAGTGGATTGTTATTCAAGGGAAATCAATTGTGTGTTCCAAGAGAATCAATGAGAGAGAATCTCATCTAGGAGAAGCACAATGGTAGTCTTAGTGGTCATTTTGGCATCAACAAGATAATGGAACTAGTGCAAAGGTTCTACTATTGGCCCAAGTTGCCAAGGGATGTCAAAAGGTATGTGGAGCAGTGTGCAGTTTGTATGAAAGCCAAAGGGGGAGCTAGTAATGTAGGTTTGTATCAGCCTCTACCCATTCCCAATAGACCATGGGAGTGTGTTAACATGGATTTTGTTGTAGGACTCCCTAAGACTAAGAAAGGGTTTGATAGTGTCTATGTGGTGGTAGATAGATTCAGCAAGATGAGTCACTTTATCCCTTGCAAGACCATAGATGATGCTAGCTACATTGCTCACATTTTCTTCAAGGAAATTGTAAGGATCCATGGATTTCCTTTGAGCATTGTATTGGATAGGGATGTGAAGTTCATGAGTCATTTTTGGAAGACTCTATGGAGTAGATTAGGTACCAACCTATCTTTTGGATCAGCTTACCATCCTCAGACTGATGGGAAAAAAAATTTGGTTAATAGGGTGTTAGGTAACCTTCTAAGATGCCTAACCAATGAGTATGGACAGGCATGGGACTTTGTCATATCACAGGCTAAGTATGCATACAATGACAGTGTGAACAAAACTATAGGGAAGAGTCCTTCTGAAATAGTGTATGGAATGCACCCAAGAGGTGTGTGTGAGCTCAAGGATCTAGGAGCTATGGAGCATAGGAGTGGACATGTTGAGTATTTCTCTTAGACCATGAAGGAGATTCAGGAGCAGGTGAAGAAGATAGTCACCGAGGCTACTCAAAAGTTGAAAGAGAAGGTGGATTTATCTATAAAGGATCTACAATTTGTAGTAGGAGACTATGTTATGGTCCACCTCAACAAATCTAGGTTGCAGAAGGGGATTTCAACCAAATTGAAGATGAAAAGAGTGGGACCATATAAGGTATTAGCCAAATATGGGAAGAATGCCTACAAGGTGGAACTACCTGTAGATTTAGGCATCTCTCCAGTGTTGAATGTAGCTTATCTAATCAGATATAAGGGAATAGTCACTAAAATGGATCAAAACAATAGGGATATCTTTAAGGATGTGAGAAACATAGCCTTACCTACTCAAGATACACTACAAGCAAAGAGAATCTTGGAATCAAGGATGAAGAAGTCTACCCAGCATAAGGAATACTTGGAACATCTCATCAAATGGAGGGACAAACTAGACTTGGAGGCTTCATGGGTGGATGAAGCTCAATTTAAGAAGCAGGGCATTGATGTTTCACTAATCTCTCCTCACATTCCTTAGTGTCTGTGCAAAGAGGGGGAGAATGGTGCAGGAGCACCTAGGAAACACTAGGTAATTACACTAGGCAATTAGGAAAACTAGGATGATTTTTTTTTTTAATGTGTTACCATGAAGGTCATGTTGACCATTGAGTAGAGGAGATAGCTTAGGGATGTGTTTGATCTCTAGGATAGAAATTGAGGAAGGGTGGATGAGTTTAGAAACTCATTTTACTTAGTTTACTAGAAATTAGCAAAAGTTGCAAAATGGTGCATTTTGCAACTTTGCCACAATGTAACTGACATGTCCGACCAAGGGGAGGCATAACTACTTTTGTTGACCTATATAGGGTGTGCCTCAACCTGAGAGCTAGGTTAGAAGCATTTTACTTTGATTGGAGTTTTTGAATTCAAGAAAAGACAGTGGTGTTTTAGTGTGAACTTCTGGTTTTGTCTCAAAGTAGAGCTTTAATGGATTGAAATTGTTACTGTATTGTACGTAGGATGTAGTGTACTGATAGGTTAAGCCCTGTGTGGTAGCAATTTAGATTTCTAGTTCAGTTTCAAGCATTATAGTAGGTAGTTGTTTCTTTGCATTTGCTGATCTGACAGTTTGTTGGTAGAAAATGGAGGTTTAGGTCACATTCCCACTGTACATAACGTATGGCCTCTTGGGAATTGTGACTAGACTCCATGATTGTAAATATGGTAGGGTTAGGAGTCATTAGAAGTCAGGGTATCACTGTGGAAGTCTTCTCCTAGGCAAGCCAGGAAGTGTCCGGCTAGGGAAGACAAGGAGTGCAAAGAACTTTGATTTGCAGGGGTGATCATTTCATGTCAACTCACGGTGTGGAGAGGGTAACCAAATTCCTTGCAAAGGCTCAGCATGGAGGAGGAAGCTCCACCAATCCATTTGGTGAGAGAAACTCATGAAAGTCTGTTGTGTGGTCAGGAAATGGCTTAAAAAAGGCCTAATTTGCTAATTGAGGGTTATGGTTGTGTACGGACAGTTGAGGGTTAAGACCTCTAAAATCTTTGAGGGATGGGCATAAGGATCAGGAACCCTAAGGGAATATTTTGTGTTCTTTGGGAAACTTAGGAGAATAACCCTGTTTCCTCGGAGAAGAAGACCTAATTAGGGGCTCCTAGGCTAGTAGTCTTTTTAACCCTAAATGAGGGTTTGGTGGAAGCGATGACAAGATGGAGTTAGGAGGATCCTTCAGAGCCATGATGGGATGGAAAGAACTTGTTAGAAACCTCTCCACACCCCTGCAAAGCTAAGTTCAAGGTTTGGAGTAGAATAGCCTTTAGGGTGGATTAAGGGCTAAGGAAGAGTTGGAGACATTGCACCAAGATTGACTTGGTAGGTTGATTTGTGATGGTAGTGGGGTTAGAAAAGAGAACCAGGGGAACCTAACCAAGAAGAAGATCCTATAGGTTAAGGCGGTGAAACAAGACACCAAGGAGGTCTTGCAAGCGAGACCTAGAGCAGGAATCAGTGATTGATTCCTCCAACCTCCCTATCACATTAGTTGCATAGTCAAGCCTACGCATTGATTATTCTTTGTTGTCAATAGCCAGGGCTTGGTGGTCTTGTCTTCACTTATTCCTTTAATCCTCCTATTGGCTTATGTTTTCTCATTGATTGGATACATCAGTAACTAGTTCCTTAAATGGCATCTTTGGCATTTTCTATCATTATTTTAACCAACCCAAACACTTTGGTTAGTTGTCGGCCTAGGAGGTCCCTTTAAAAAGAACTTATGTTGACATTTCCATTTAACATCATTCAAATCTTTTCTAGAAGTTCATCACTCATCGATATCTCCCTTTGAAGCCCCTTTAACATCACACAACAAGCAATACATGGCCTTTCATACCACCTTAGGTCTATCACCCATCACGTGTTACATTCTCACCACTAGAATGCAACCCTGATGAGCGATGTGGTGAATATTTAACCCATCATTGTCCTTATCACTATCACTAGTTGTTTTGTGCTCTCCAAAAGGGAACCCATGACTGCTAATGGGTTGAGTTACTCCCCATCGCATGGGTTTGATGCATCGCATGTTAAAGATTCTTCATGGAAAATTGAATGAGCAATGAGCAATAAGATTTAAATCTCTGGCTAGGATACTGTTGCAATCAAAATCAATGATCTATATCTCATCGTTGGTTTTTCATTTATCACTTGATGAGGTGCCAAAGAAAAACTAAAAGACACAATGAGTGATCATTTTATTTCTAGCCAAGATCTTCTCGTGATCAGGATCGACAATTGGAAAGTTGATCATTATAGAGTTTGGACACAAAAGGGTACATGGTAGTTTTAAAGAACCTCATCATTGTTTATAAGTACAAGCATAAAAGCAAGTGGTGATCCTTAATGAGCCTCATTGATAAATTTTTAAATCTTGAATGATCAAAGGTTGAGATTCAACATGCAGTGATTGATTTTTTGCTTGTTGGAGCGAGCCTGGGTGGCCATTAATGCAACTTGTCTCTAATTCCTCTATTTAGTGAGGATTTCATGTATTTTTTTTTATCATCTACAATTATCAAGGCACAAAAATAATTGCTACAGGTATTGTAGGAGTGAATTTTGAGTATTGAATGAATTATCATAGAGGTGGTGGTATGATATTCCCTAGTTTGTAAGTGTGCATTCATTTTAGTGGTATTGTTGCTATAAATCAATTGTACTATGTGTTTCCTTGTATGGGGCTCTTGGGGTTTTGAATTCTATGAGTGGATATTCTTTGAAGGTTTTGGCTAGTGTTTTTCCTACAAGATACGCTCTGGCTTGTGCTTTACTCTAGGAAAAATGAGTGAGCCAAGTACTCCTACCACACTAGTTCGATGATCTAGGAGGTTGAATATGCGAGAACCATTTGCATATGTGTCTGAAGCAAAAACCATTATGGAAAAATGTTAGTTGTCCCAAAGGGTAAGAGGAGTGTTCGAAAGAAGGTTCAGAAAATTACTATCAATAGTACTTACAATCTAAGAAGTAGGACTATTTCAGAAGAATTAGTCAAGTTTAAAGGAAAAGGGCTTATTGAGTTTGTGAAAGAATTAATGAGATGGAGTAAGGGTCCTAGGGTATTTTCGAGGAAGCCCAGTGTTCGTGTAGTGATTTCTTAGAGTTCTTCATGTGAGGAAGGAGGATTTGGACCTAATTTTGGCCATTCTCCCATATCCCTTATGCCCTATGATGATTCAGATGATGAGATGATTGTTGCAACTCCATTTTCTATAATGAAACTAGAAGGTTTCTACTCAATCGCTAACAAGGCCAAGTAGCACCCATGTTCTCTTACGCAATGGTGTTCGGTTTTGGATTTTTGTGGTGATTTGACCCTCTTGTGGTTGGCTTGTTGGTCTACACCATTAGTACTGACGGTGACTTCCTCGATGTTGGTGAACATGCTAATTTTTATAACTCTTTTGGAAGGCTTGTGTGTACTTCTCTGATCAATTTCTTTGCATTCTTTTTGCATTTTTGCTTTCCCATGGTTAAAGAATGATTAAATATAATGGTTTGGGAAATGACCCAAATGAAATGAAATTAATTTTGAAATGATTATGAAATGCAACTGTAATGAACCTGATGCTTGTTTCTCCCTTTATCTATAAAATGGATTTCAAGGCTCATTACAAGGGTCAAAATTTTGAGTCTGGAATGGTCTAGGTAGAATTTAAGCATAGAAAATAGATATCATGTAGAATGCTTGATGAATTTTTTGGCTAATCATCTTGAGTATAGGTCTTATATGTAATAGTATTCAATAGTTCTACATGAATTACTAATATCAAAATAAATCTAAACTTTAAAGTATGTACTCACCTTTGTACACTTTTGCAAATTATAAATGAAATTATCAAGGATATTTTCATTTTTCATCAGTGGTTTAACTAAATGTATGGCTTTCTTTTCTTCCATTTAGCTCAAAGAGTTAATTAAATGCTCAAGGGGAGTCATATTTTTGTAAGAATTTGCAAAGGATTCGATGAGAGGTCATGTTTTGGATATTGTGAGTTTTTGTATTGCAAGGCATTAAAAAAATAGTCCATCTACTTTAGAATTAAATAATTTGTGTATTACTGAGTATTCCATATTTGATGAAGCATTTACCCAATTGATGAGGCACTAGCCTGTTTGTCAAGAATTCATGCAATCAAATGAATTAATAATATTCCTAGCCATAGGTTCAAAATAAGAAAAATACTTATTAAAATCATGATAATTCTGAAATGTAAGTTTGAAATGCATCCTCGTTCCTACCAAATGGACAATTATTTACTCAAAGATCAACCAATTCCTTAGTGAATCTTCTTTATTTTCCTGTAGAAGGAACCCATCTATGAAGAAGTTTTCTTCATTTTAATAAATTAGAATGAACACAATCAGTAAATACCCTCCCTGGTCCAAAAATATGTAAAATGTAGGAGTAAAGACCTCATAATTCTTTACTCATTGTGTTGACCACTAGCCTAGGGATGTCTTGAGCATAAGGATTGGCTATCCTTTAGAGAATTTTGGGCTTTAGATGGAAGAAACACCAACAAAATTGGAAACTTTGTTTGAGAAAATTCTCATTCTCCAAATACATATTTTTGTATTACAGAGTCCAATGGTGTGATAAATCTGAACATCTTGTTTTGATACCATAGAATTCTTGAACCTAGTGAAGGATTCAATTGCAGCAAAGCTCGAAGGAGCTGAAGGTGACTCTATTGTTGGAGA
>VDFB02143426.1:0-42452 GCA_007258455.2 Sequoia sempervirens | reverse complement strand
TGTTGATGGTATGCCTGTGTGGATCTGATATGTTGTTTAAGGTTGTTAGTAGTTGCTATATCTAGAATTTGGGTTTCTGGATCATTGTACAGAGAGATATTTTCACTAGTGTGTGAACCAATTTTTCAGAGGTGTTTTGTGTGGTCTAGGAGAAATGTATTTTCTCCACATTTCTCCATATTTTTCAAGTTGTGTAGATTTGGAAATTTTCTTATAATTTTTGTATCTTTCATAATTCAAGCTTTCACTTGATTTGATATAGTACAGTGTGTGTTTCATGTGTTAGTGTGCATATGAGGTTGATCAAATGCTCTAGGTTGAAGTATTTCTATTATGCGAGTTTGGATGAAGTATCTTTTTGATTTCAGGTGGTTTGTGGATTATTCCAAATTATGTTCAACTGAGTTTTGTTGTTCAGATGTTTTGGATTAATTTAAGGAAGCATGTACTTAATGTTTTATGGTGTTTAGCACATGTATTGGATGACCTGGTGTTAACACTACATGCAAAGTTTATGAAATAATGTTGAGGTCTGCTACAATTAATTTGGATCCTAATTAAGAATTTATATGGTTCACCTTCATTCCTATCCATCGTGGGAATATTTAGGTGCCAACCTAATTTGAAATTTAAAATGTAACAAATAGTTGTTGACCTTGGAGAAGGTTTTCAAGGTTTAGAATGATATAAATAAGAGTGGTATTGTTGTAAGATGCAAGAGATAAGTAAGATAGATGTGATATAGATGTGAGTGATTAATGTGATGTGAATTATAGAAGTATAGATTTGAATTTGAGTAGAGAAGTGCAAAATTCAAAGTGTTGGATTCTTGAAGGCAATGAGTTGAAGGTTTCCACAATCTTTCAAGCAAGGCTGTGAAAGTGTTGGATAATTTGTGGTGGATTCCTTGTTGCATTGAGAAGTTTTTCTTTGTGTAACATTTTTCTTCTATCTTCTTAGTTTCTTTCTATGGTAGTGATCCCTAGCTGTGAGCCTTTTTGGACAGTGTGTCATATTCTAGCAGTGTGTGCTTGTACCAGTTTTACAATTACTTATATTGTAAGCTAATCCTCACAGTGTTTTTTCCCACATTGGATTTTCCACGTAAATCTAGTTGTAACAATGAAAATTGCATGCCTTTGGAAATGGTACAATTTCACCTAATTTGGGAATAATTAATGATAAATTATTGGACTTGATATCACCTTGATCTAGTGTTGTGATGAGTTTCACACATCCACATTAGGTTTTGGGCCCTTTTAAAGCTAAATAAACCTAAATTTTGCTTAATTTAGTGTTGTAAAGTGTATTTATTTACACTTTCACATTGGATTTTGAGCCCTCTTGCATTTATGACCTTAATATCATCATTAATAGGCCTTCCCCTAAGACCCTATATTGGGCATCCCAAGGAATATTTTAATCAAAATATCAACATAGACACCATATAAACCTAATTTGTTGATTCCTTGACATTCTCTCTCTTCAAATAGTCCCTATGGGACCCATACACCACCTTGTGCATATGAGTCCCATCCAAGTGGGACGTATATGCCACAAATGGCGTATGAGTCCCATTTGGCCTATTTTTAAGGTTTTGAGTGGGAAAATTGGGTTTTAAGTTCAAATTTCATGAATGTCAGCCTCCGGGATCCAATTAATGGGATATTATATGGATTTCCTATATAAGTGAGCTTTCAAACCATTATTTCATAAAGCCTACATGATATAAAGTCAAGCACTCAAGAGTTAAGCATTACAAGACTTTGCAAGATCATCAAGAGAGCATTCAAGATCATTTCTAAGGCATTCAAGGGCATAATTCTTCATCAATTGTTGCAGAAATTCAAGATACATTATCATGCCAAGATTATCAAGTATCAAGCATGTTGTTGAGCTAGTGTTGTGATGTAGCATTGAAGATCCAAGATCAAGCATTGTTCTACACTTATTGTTAAGATCAAGATGTACATCCTTCATGGACATTTTATGTTGAGTTACAGATTTACAAGACATCATTTACAAGGCATCATTCAAGGTATCATTTCCCATGATTCATGTTCTTTTCTTCATGTTTCATTCCTTCATTTCATTGTCTCATCATTTGTTTTGATTACCTTCAAGGGGTTTGACCAAAGGAAAACCCCCATTCACTAACAATCAACAAATTTTTCTTCTCTTTCCATGTGTGATTGTAGATATAGGCGTCTTGGACCATGAAGGATCATTTAATATTAGGTTACAAGCTTGGAGAAAGTTGTTGGAGTTGTCCCCTCAGTTGCAAGGTTGTAATCTTCACTAAAAAAGTTACCTATAGTCCCAAAATAGGGTTTCAAATCTAGAAATCAATTGGGAAGGATAGACCAGACATTGAAGACCAAACTTAGACTTTTAATTTTTAGAAAACCTTAACATCATTTTTCAAATTTAGTTCCTATAGAAAAACCCAGATCTAGGATTGATATGTCTAGACTAGTGTATGAGTCCTAGTAGGCCTAAATTTCAAGTTATTTAGCATTTTAGGCCTCCATTCAAGCTCTCTCAAGTTTCTAGGTGCTCCTCTATACTTTTCCATTTTGTTGTTATGATTTATTTGCATTTATAGTTTATTTAGTGAGGTTTTATGCATCATTGAGTTCAATCATTAGATCTTGCATTTCATACATTTTTCCAAGCCCTAGCTTGGTGGTGAACCCCGCATTTATCCTCAATTAATCTCTAAACATACCCTAGGATACCCTATTGTTAGATCTCTTCCTTTGTTCTTCATTTGATTGAGATATCTAGGGAATTCTTGAATGTGGAGTATAGAAAGCTTGTTGCCCTAGGTCCTAAAACCCCAGTGGTGACAATTTTCTATCTTACATTAGTGTTCTCTTATGTATGGTGTTGTTATTTTAAGTTTTTTTATCTGCATTTCATGATTAATCACTTTAACAAAATAAGGATTTAATGAATGTTTGTGGATCTAATTACTATTGAGGATTTTGATGTTTTAATTCGCTACAGCTGATTCACCCCCTTCTTAGTTGTCTTGTTCATTCAACAGAAGGGTTGTACCATATATGGGCTTCCCAAAGTCAAACCCTGTTTTGGTATTTCTACCTCCACAATTGCTATGATAATGTATAAAGAGAGCTTAACCTTAGTAGGGTGGAGGCTAAATGATAACAAGTAATAAATTAACAAATTTTTGTTACTCACCACTTAGATCTTGCTTCCTTAATAGACTGAAGTAATGTACTCATTACCTTCAAGGAGAATTATATTGATTGATTGAATTATTGCAAGTGATAGTACTCACAAAATAAATGACAAAAAAAATGAACAAACTTATAGAAAATATGATTGAATCTTGGCATGGATAAATGTTGCTAAAATGCAAATAATTATGCTCTTGAATGCTTTTTAGGATAACTAATTTTCTCCAAGTCTCATTAGGATTTCAAATTTCAAAAATAATTTGTATTTATATTCAATTCTTCTAATTTCCCAAAAAATAAATTTCAATAGACAACAATTAAAATTGGAAATTTAAAAAATAAAATATTGACACTGACATATTCAAATTGGATCCAAAAGGTGGGGTCTAGGGCATGAGATACCCTGGACTAGATCCATTATTTTTGAGGCCCAAAGTGTTGGGGGAAAAATATTGAATGGTTACTCTTATTTATCTTTTTTTTTTATATTCTGAAGATGTTTATAAAACATTTAATTAATGTATAATTAGGTCCAAGTACATAGTGGGGAGTAAACCTAGTGTGAAATTGTCAAGTTAATTTCTAACGCTACACCAACCATCACTTTGAGTGGGTTTTCACTATAAAGGAGATTGATTTGAAGTACATAGTTCCATACAATCCTCACCAAAATAATGTTCAATATAATGAAAGAAAATGTGTTTGAAGGAAATGAAAAATTACTTGATACACTATAGATATATTGTACCTTGACATTGGGTGGAGGACATTAACTATGTATTCCATATCTAGAATCACGGTATTGATTGAGTCTTGAAGGGATTCACTCATTTTGAATACTAAAGAAATAAAAACCAAATTTTAAGCACCTCAAGTATTTTATTCCTCCATATACCTACATTTTTGTAGGGAACTCACATATTTGGAACTCATTATGTAGAAATTAGTGATAATTATTTTGTGGACAAAAATTATTATTGGGTAGGTTATTTTGAATTCACAAGTGCAATTTAGGTTACAAAGTCTCACTTAGTTTAGTTCCTAAGTTTTGGTTGAGAAGGAAGTAGTATACCATTTCTCTATCTTTCGCAAAGGTTGAATATTGGTGGTTGCTAATGACACTACTAAGGCCATTAGATTCAACATATTATCATTGATTTTAGAATCTAGTTCATATAACCACTAGTCATATTTTATGACAATAAAAGTGCCATAAATATTTCGTGGAACCAAAATCATCATCAATGGACCAAGCACATAGATGCTCACATGCATTACATTTAAGAGCTTATCTATGGGTAGGCCATTAATCTTTGATATTTATTGAATTCAGAGCAAATTACTAACATTTTCTATAAACCATTCAAAACAAAAAATATTCTCCATTTGCAAGCTTTATTGGGGTGCCAAAGGCTGTTTATTCATTGGAGGATCTATTTGTACATGTGTACCCCATTAGGCTTCATTTGTTGTGCTCCATTTTTTCACACACCCAAGCTATATAATTATGAAGGGTATTAGTCTAGGATTCTTTTATTTTCTTTATTTAGAAATTATATATTTTTTATACACAGTTTATCTTGTTTATTTATAGTGACTGAGTTAAATAAGGATAAATGTCTTCTTTTTATCAATGTAACTCTTGCTTATTTATGTATAATTAAAGTTATTTATGTAGCTTCTTCGTCCCTTATTTCCTATGTTTGTATTCACTCTTCTAGTTTGTTATTTATTTATGATATTATGATCTCTCATAATGTTGTCACTCTATTTTTTAAGAATTTGCATTCTTTTGTGGGACTAACTCTTTTTTTTAATTTTGATGTCATATCATTGTTTGAATAGTTTTATTTGATCTATTTTCTTAAACTAATTTTTGGGTGGCTTTAGATTATTTCTAAGTTAAACATTTGACAATGGTCTAATTATAAATCAGAAATTTGAAAGTTTTCACTTTAATTTCACACTTGTAGATCTTACCTTGGTTAGTTTTGTGACTACAAAACTTGAGATAATGAATGGATGGAAAAAAATGAACTAGTCATTAGGATGTATGCTAATGTAAATAGATTAAGGATCACTTTAACTATCAACATCAATATTGTAAAACATCACTTATACACTAATGATGACATTAAGGGCAATCTAATCAAAGTGATTTCTAAAGTCAAAACTATTGTTAGTCAAATAATTTAAATATAATTTTCTAAAAATAAAAATTAATAATATGTATAACCATTTTTTAGCAGTCAAATCTGCATCCATGTTCGTTCTTGGACATTTCCTGTAAGTTCTCACTTTTCATCTATCACGTGTTAACCACAGGAATACCGTGGGGAGGTTGATAACATTTAAGATTCTCACTCTATCCAATCAAACCTGGCGTTCAGTGGGCCGTGTTTTGTTCCCCAACCGCATCACAATAAAAGGCAGCAATAGTTCAGTTTTGTCCTTCAGCACTGGCTTTGTCTTGTCCATTGCGGTTCCATCTAAGGGCCTTCACGGGAATGGAATGGCCTTCATCATGGCTCCCAATAACTTCGTCGTGGGCGCCACAAATTCCCAGTACCTTGGACAAATGGTCTCGAACCCAACCATTTTTTAGCAGTCAAATTTGATACAGTTTATGACCCTGATATGGGAGACAAAGACGACAACCTTGTTAGCAGGAATGGCGTTATATCTTTCGAATCTTAAGCAGCAGCCTATTGAATACACAAGGATCTTTTTGATAATTTGGATGTCTTACGATGCGAGTTACAAAGATTATGGCAGTGGTGATGTTCATATTAGAAATGATGAAGTAACTGCTGATCAATTGGCTTCCTTTCCTGTGTCTGTGGAATCTACTATCACTTCAACAAGCCATCGTTATGAGAAGGATTCTGATAATGACGTAGGCAGATGATTTTATAGGTCGCCTTGGGCTCGTGCTTTATGTTAAATTTTAATGGATTTCTTCTTATATATGTTTGTGCTGTTGTTAGCAGCAATGCATTGTTCTCTGGTTTCAGTGTTGGGCAGCCTTTGAATATTTGTACTCGTTTTATTTTAAAGATAGGGGAGAGGACTCAGTAGTTGAGCACCCTAGTTTCACGTTTCTAATTATCCTACATGGAAATTTCAAATCACTCCCATTTTTTTATAACTCCTTACTTGACAAGTCTCTTGCTTATAACTAAGGTTTCAGGGCCACATCATCAAGTATGATGCCACATCAGCATGCTTTTTGTCAAGCTGTCCAAAAAGGCCCAAAAAAAAAGTGAGACAATACTTGTGCATTCACAACATGTTTTACTAAACGCTGATGTGGCATCACATGATTGGTTGCTTTCTAGATCGAAGGAATAGATTTTGTTTAATTATGGGTAGTCATCATCAACACTAACAACTTTAAAGTCACAACTATTGGTCCAATATTGATAAAAATATTGGACATTATATTAACAAATACTATCACAACTATCAAAACGTGTTCAAGTATTGGATCCTCTCCCCTATATGTTACTGCCTTTATGCCATCCATTGAAGATTTGTAGCCCAATTTGTATAGGATGGTTTGTATGTGATAAAACATCATCCATCAAGATTCAATTTTCCAAAGACATGATTAGACTAGCTTTGATATATTGATGTGTTTGAAGATGTGACTCCCTTGTAGATAACAAATCACTAAATGTAACGCTCGAAAATTGATTTTCATTTAGCCACACAATTTACCAAACTTAATACATTCCAAGGTAAATAAAAGTAAAAGATACACTTTCCATAATTGCTCAAAAGGAATATTCAGAATATATTCCCATTCCATGTATGCAAAAGAAACAAATTAAATTATCAATAAAGATCATTGCATTGTTACATATATGATTGCCATTTGCATATCATTGAGTTTTCATAAATTTGCTCAAGTTTTCAATTACATCACTAACTTTCAGTCAGTACATCTATTTCAATGTTATATCAAATCTTTCTTTTCAATACATCTATTTCAATGTTACAATACTGAATTACAAATAAAATTACATTTGCAAGTGGGCTTTTCAAGCCATTCCAAATAATACATGATTACATTTATAACAAATAAATCTCTAAACCTCAACCGTCGTGACACCACTGGTCTTCTTGCAAGTTGGGCCAAGAGTATGATTAAGGCGCCTTTTCCACCCAACCACGAAGTGCAATACTTCCCCAGGTTTCTTCTTGACTCGAAGAAATCCTTGGCCCTGCACGAGGAGCCTAGCAACCTGAAACAACAATATAGGAGGGAACTCTCGATGCAAGCCTAATGCCTATATGCATTCCTAACATGAGAATTACATAATTCAAGATTGCAAATAGGAGGTGGCAGAGACCTATATTCATTTAGTTCTAGGGTTTTAATTCCATCTATTTCAATGGTGCAAATGCTTGGCCAAGCAAAATAAAATAATTGATAGTTTTAGAAAAAGGTAAAACTACCATCTCTGTGGGTCCACCTTCGACATCCTATCCCGAAAGTTTCTCAAATACAGTAAATCATGCATTTATCCTCTAAGTTCACATTCAAATTTACACTTTTCTAATTTCAAAGAAAAACACATCATTTTCCAAAAATTCACAAAGATTGTCAAAAATAGCTTCCATACATGCATTCACTAAATAAAGTTTACTTGTACAATTTCCAAATGAGTGTTACAATGCAAATAACTTCAGTCTCAATTCTATTCTTTAAAAGCAATAGTTTGGCCAAGTAATTTTGATAGCTTCGACAAAAAAAAGGGAAATACTCTATTCAGAGAGTTCACTAGTTTGAAAACATCTTCAAATGAATACATTTGCTCTAAAACTCATTTTCAGCTGTTTATATAGCTTTTTAAGTAATCACCAAGTTCAAAAATGAAAAATGGGGTCTTATACAATGCTTCAATATTCAGAAAAATAATAGTTTTAGAAAAAGAAAAATAACGTAAATTTTTAGATTTGCACTGTCAAGTAAGAGAATTTGTTCTTCATCTTCAAAGTTTAAACTTGTAACTATAAAATTCATCGTACAAATTTGTTTATCTCTTTACTATGTGAAAGTATATATATATATACACACTTATAAACATTGCATATAATTATATAGAGACGTAGTAAACTTAGATCTGAATATACATAATGAGCTTGAATATAATACTGTGTTTTTCCTATTTATACACAATGACAGCAAAATGAATTTATTGTAGAAAATATAATATTTTATCAGCATATATATGTATATATATCTAGTTGTGTATGTATGTATAGATATATAGGAGTGGATTTATTCAAATAACAAACGGAATTTACCCATATTTTCAGAATACCTACACTATAATGCTGGGGTCTTCTTCTCAATACTATGATTCCTATATAATTTCACTAATAGAGGGTGAAGCTTCAAGAATTAAAAAGAATTATACATGTATATCTGGTAAGTGTGTGTATATATATATATATATATATATGAAAGTTCTTAATTAAACAAAATACAACTCTATAGGCTTGCTCAGGACTTTGAAGAAAAGTCTTTAAAAAACAAATTAAAAAAAAAAATTAAAACTCAGAATGTTTGCTATGAGGCCAATGCCTCCCCCATAGGGGAAGGCGCAGACTATGAGGAGGCAGCGCCTCCTCCACAGGCCGTGACCTGTGGAGGGCGCTACCCTCTCACAGCGCCGCCCTTCCACTATCGATGGGTTGAGGGGGGGCACAGTCCCTAATACATAATATTTCAAAGTAAAAACTTTGGTCTGTCTTAAGATTCAAAGGTTGGCTGCAAATTTCAAATTGCTACAAGTTTGATAGTATATATATATATATATATATATATATATATATATATATACTATATGTGTACATATATTTCTTTACATAGCTACAATTCATGATTGAAAAACAAACTCAAGAACCACAATAAATAAAGAATAAAAAGATAAGCCCCCAATTCTGAAAGAAGTAAAATTGTGCAAATACATTCAATGCACTCTCAGGAAAAAGATATATTCTCTCAAATTTTCACAGCTTTTCATACAATTCAAACACATTGCATTCAATTTCTTTAGAAGTACTTGCATTTTTCAACAAGAGATGTGGATAAAGAATTGAGAACCTGGAAATTACGCTTCCAGCTGGGATTGGAGATGCTCTTCAGCTAGCTTCCTCTTTTCCCCTTTTTTTTTAATTTGGTTCCTCAGAGACAGCCTCTTCTTTTTCCTTCTCTCCAATTTTTTTCCATCTCTCTATCTTTCCACTATTTACCCCAGCTTAATTCTTAGCATTCTATTCAAAAAGGTTCAACATTTACTTGGCAGCCATTGAGAGAAATTGCGGAGCTTGTTTTCCAGGATTATTTTCAAGAACCGTTACCTTCTCAAGAACTCACTCCCCTTTTTAAAATTCCTTTTTCCTTTTCAATTCTCTACCCTAGTCTTGAAAATGTATTTTAAAAATTAGTAATAATATGCAATTTAATTGCATGTAAATCCCATTTCGAAAATATTTACTCAACAATATAAATAAATATCTTAAAACTTAATGTTTAACTCATAAACTCCAAGTTTAACACAAATTACAAGAATAGTAGCATGCATAATTATTTAAATCAAGAATCCACAATTAAATTTTAATTAATGCTTAATCCTTTATTTTACCATGCTTTATTCTATTTATTTTACTATTCATTATTTAATTTGTAAATACTTCAAAACAGACACACAAAAGTTAGGAATTCCTAAATGCAGTCTATATGAAACTAAGTGTGTGTGTGTGATCAAGAGGTCTTCCTTCTTTGTCCTATCAAGATGCTAATCACCTCTCGTTAATCACACCCTTGGTCTTCGACTTCCTGCAGCTCAAGTGCACTCAGGCACACAACAATAATTAAATTAGTATCATGTGAAGATATAAATAAAGCAATGCATTGCATTAATAAAAATGTTTCTACTCTATTTTGCTTCATATTCAAAATAAAACGCATTCAATACTTTTTAACTTTCACTATTTAAATAAACACTTTCATTTATTTCCACGCCAAAATATCATCATATTAATCATTACTCTATCAGGCACAACAAAACATGTAATAAATCCACTCAAAGCCAAAAAAGTAACCTGCATCAGGATTGAGATATGACATCCTTCCCCACTAGGAAGAGACATCATCTCGATGTCTTAATTACAAACCACACAAAAAAATCTGAAGCATCAGTGTATCATGAGTCTCTAAAAGCAAGAAAAGAAAAACATGCTAAGATCTCAAATGAGGAAAAGCTCTATCAATGTCCTCAGCATTCTCCCAAGTGGCATTATCCTCTGAGTATTGGTCCCACTGAACCCTATACTGCATAATGTCCTTGTTCCGCAACTTAACGTTGCAGTCTTCCAGTATCCTGATGGGCTCCACCTGCATCACTCCTGGGTCTTATACCTGTAACGTATGCCAGTCAAGAATATGAGCTACATCTACTTGGTAGGGCTTAAGCACCGAAACATGAAAAACATTATGGATCCGGGATAGAGCTGGTGCCAAAGCTAACCTATAAGCAACCGAATTAATCATCTCCAAGACATCAAAAGGCCCAATAAACCTAGGAGCAAGCTTTGAGTTCTTGCCGAAAGAGATTGAACTCTTATGCAGCTGAACTCTCAAAAAAACCTTGTCTCCCACAGAGAATTGTCTGTAAGTTCTATTCTTATCTACAAGACTCTTTTGTCGATCTGAAGCTTGCTTAAGCTTTTCTTTGATAAGCTTCATTTGGTCTTACATTTCTCTCAACATTTCAAGACCAATCACAATCCTATCCTCAACCTTATCCAAACTGATATAGGTGTTCGACATTTCCATCCATAAAGAGCCTCGAATGGCGCCATACCCAAAGAGGCATGGTAGGAGTTGTTGTAAGAAAACTCCACCAAAGGAAAATACTCCTCCCATCTATGTTGTTGCTCCATACAATACATTCAGATGAGATCCTCCACAATCTAGTTCACCCTCTCAGTCTGACCATCGCTCTGAGGATGATATGCTGAACTAAATTTTAATTTAGTTCCTAGGGAAGCATTCAGAGTAGTCCAAAATCTAGAAGTCATCCGAGTGTCACGATCTGAAATGATTACCTCTAGAACTCCATGCAGTCAGAAGATTTCCTGTACAAATTTCCTCACCAAAACCATTGAACCATCCTTGAGGTTCCCAAGAATGAAATGGGCTACCTTAGTTAATTTATCTACAACAACTAGGATGGTATCATGTCGATTCCTAGACATCGGCAATCCCTGAATAAATTCCATTGTTATCACCTGCCACTTATATTCTGGCACTCTATGAGGATATAAAAGTCCTGCCGAATGGACATGCTCAACCTTAACTCACTGGCATTCCAAACATTGAGCTATAAATGCAATAACATCTCTTTTGAGTCTTGGCCAGAAATATAGAGGCTTGAGTCCCTCAACCATTTTAGTCACACCAGGGTGTCCTGAGTAAGGCACATTATGGAATTCCTCCAGCACCAACTCTCTTAACCCTGCAGAGTTAGGAATATACATACGATCCTGGAACCTCAAGATTCCATCAGACTCAAATACATATCCTGCAAATCTATGATCTGAAAGATCTTGTTATAGGGCTTGTTTCACCCTTTCATACTGCTCATCCCTAAGTAAATCTTGAACCACCTGCTCTTTGAAACTAGATTTTATGGTAACCATGGCTGCTAAATGTCTTCTCCTACTCAAGGCATCTGCTACCCTATTTTCCTCCCCTTTAATGTACTCAATTCCAAAATTATATTCACTCAAAAATTCCAACCATCACCTCTAACGAGCATTTAGGTTGGGTTGAGTAAAGATGTACTATAATCTAGCATGATCTATTTTTAATTCAAAGGGCTTACCCAAGAGATAGTGTCTCCACATTTGAAGGGCATGAACTATGGCTTCCAACTCTAAATCATGTGGTGTATAATTTAACTCATGTTGCTACAACTTTCTCGATTCATATGCCACCACTTGTCCTTCTTGCATGAGGAAAACTCCTACCCCTTCTCCTAATGCATCAATAATTACTGTGAAATTACCATTCGGGTCCAGCACAACAAGAATAGGTGCAGAAGTGAGCTTCTCTTTTAGCAACTAAAAAGCTTTCTCACACCTGTCACTCCACTCAAATTTCTTTCCCTTCTTCTGGAGTGTGGTAATGGGTGCTGCTATTGTAGAGAACCCTTGCACAAATCTCCTATAATACCCTGCAAGTCCCATAAAACTACCAACTTCTTAGACATTCTACGGTTCTGGCCAATCTAAGATTTCCTTAATCTTATTTGGGTCCATGGCTATCCCTTCTGCTGAAATAACGTGTCCCAAATAATCCACCTCTGATCGAAAAAAGGTACACTTAGACATTTTCCCATATAACTTATGTTCCCTCAACCGCTGTAATACTATTCTCAAATGCTTCTCATGTTGTTCCTCTGACTTGGAATATATCAAGATATCATCAAGGAAAATCAAAACAAAGTTATCCAAGCAGTCCCAGAAAACACTGTTCATCAAATTCATGAAGGCTGCAGGGGCATTGGTTAGCCCAAACGGAAGCACTGTGAATTCGTAGTGCCCATAACTTGTCCTGAATGCAGTCGTGTGAATATCTTCATCCTTTAACCTCAACTGATGATACCCCGATCTTAGATCTATTTTAGAGAATACCTTGGCATCTTTTAGTTGGTCAAACAAATCATCAATATGGGGAAGCTTGTATTTATTCTTGATAGTAACCTTGTTAAGCATCCTTTAATCAATGCATAACCTCAAGGTCCCATCCTTATTCTTCACAAATATAATAGGAGCTCCCAAAGGTGACACAGTTGGTCTAATGAAACCTTGTTTCAGAAATTTCTCCAATTGGGCTTTTAGCTCAAATAACTCCGTTGTGTTCATCCTGTAGGGGGCTTTGGACTGAGGTTCTGCACCACGTATCAAATCAATTAAGAAATCAAATACACACTTAGGCGGTAGCTCAACTAGCTCTTCAGGGAAAAAATCCTCAAATTCTTTTAGAATGGGATGATCATCAACTGTTGATTCTATCTCATCAAGGTCCTTGACCTTTATGGCATAACTAGTGCATCCCCTTTGGCTTGCCTTCTTTAATTGCATGGCTGAAACTTGCCTAAGTTCCAGAGGCCTTTTTACACCACCAATCTCCACATGATTACCTTGATCATCAAGACACCTTATTGTTTTATCTTCACAATCCACAAGGGCCTTATGTTCAGAAAGCCAATTTATTCCTAAAATCACATCATAAGATCCCAATGGTGCTACATACAAATTAACTTGCATTTTGAGACTAGGGAGTTCAAGTTCACTACAAAATAGGCATTGCTCTACCTTCCTCTCTACCTGGTTCCCATACTGAACTTTCCATGAATTTTCCATATAGCCCTATCTAATAGACAATTTAGATATAATAAGAGGATCCACAAAACTATCAGTGGCACCAGTATCAATCAAAATAGAAATAGAAGTTCCAAAAAGTTTACCCGATAACTGGATAGAAGTGGATTGATAATCTGCTTGGCGATTGTCAACCATCGCATGAATATGATGTTGATTCTTGTTGTTCTGCCTGTTAACCCTCTGAGGGCACACACTGGAGTAATGCTCACCACCACAAGTATAACAACCCCCATGAGGTACTTTAGGCCTGTCAGAAAATCCTCTCCTATTATTGTCATTCTTTTTATTGAAATTGGCCCTCTTGTTGTTATTCTGGTTTCCATCATTACGGTTCTGAGGACTACCACCCATTTTCAAATTTCTGATCTTCCTATTATTATTTCCCTGGCTGCCCTGGTTATTGTTACCTTGGCGATTTCCTTGGAACTTCTTATTGCCATACTTGGCTTCCCTACTTTTCTTATAGTTTGCAACCCGCTGCATTTTATGTTCCTGTAGGAGTGCCAACTCAAAGGCTTCATCCTTGGTAGTTGGTCTATGCATATCCACCTCATTTCCTATTTGAGGCCTAAGCCCAAGAATGAATTTCTGAATATGAAGCCTCTCATCATGCTGGTACTGAGGTACGTACTTAAGCAATTGAGAGAATTTCTCCCAATACTGTATCACTATCATTCATCCCTGAATGAGAACCTGGAATTCTGTCATTTTCTTATCAAAATAAGATTGTGGAAGCCAACTCTTCCTGAAAATCTACAAAAATTGTTCCCATGTTACCTTTTCTAGGTAAAAATTGTTTATTAGCCCTTTCATTCTCCCACCATGTGACAGCTTCACCTATAAGCTAGTAGGATCCCCATTCTGCTTTTGTTTCCTTAGATAGGTTACTAAGAGCAAAGTACCTTTCCATTTCAATAATCCAGGCTTCTACCCCATCACCAAAAGATTTACCATCAAACTTGGGTGGCACCACCTTCTTGAGGTCCTTACCCAATTCCTTAGCTACCTTAGTTAGCTTACTTTGATTCTTATCAGCTTTAGGGTTTTCTCTGTTTTGTTCAGTCCTAATGTTTTCACTTTCACCAGGTTTAGACCTTGGTGGCCCAGTTTGTCTTGCTTGCTCAAGGTTATCAATCTTGGCCTCTTACCTACTCAGTATGGCCAAAATATAATCCAACTTATCATTGGGATCACCATGGGATCCTCCTTCCCGTTCTCTCTGATAATACCTACCCTCCATTAGGGTTACCCTGGAAAAATAGAACATCAAGCATAATTAGGCATAGGTCCTACAATTGAACCTTGCTGCTCTGATACTAAAATGTAACGCTCAAAAATTGATGTTCATATAGCCACACAATTTACCAAACTTAATACATTCCAAGGTAAATAAAAGTAAAAGATACACTTTCCATAATTGCTCAAAAGGAATATTCAAAATATATTACCATTCCATGTATGCAAAAGAAACAAATTAAATTATCAATAAGGATCATTGCATTGTTAAATATATGATTTCCATTTGCATATCATTGAGTTTTCATAAATTTGCTCAAGTTTTCAATTACATCAATAAATTTCAGTCAATACATCTATTTCAATGTTACATCAAATATTTCTTTTCAATACATCTATTTCAATGTTACAATACTGAATTACAAATAAAATTACATTTGCAAGTGGTCTTTTCAAGCCATTCCAAATAATACATGATTACATTTATAACAAATAAATCTCTGAACCTCAACCACCATGACAACACTGGTCTTCTTGCAAGTTGGGCCAAGAGTGTGCTTAAGTTGCCTTTTCCACCCAACCATGAAGTGCAATACTTCCCCGGGTTTCTTCCTAACTCGAAGAAATCCCCGACCTTGCATGAGGAGCCTAGCAACCTAAAACAACAATGCAGGAGGGAACTCTCGATGCAAGCCTGATGCCTATATGGATTCCTCACATGAGAATTACATAATTCTTTCAAACAAGAGGTGGCAAAGACCTATATTCATTTAGTTCTAGGGTTTTAATTCCATCTATTTCAATGGTGCAAATGCTTGGCCAAGCAAAATAAAATAATTGATAGTTTTAGAAAAAGGTAAAACTACCGTCTCTATGGGTCCACCTTCGGCATCCTGTCCTGAAAGTTTCTCAAATATAGTAAATAATGCATTTATCCTCTAAGTTCACATTCGAATTTACACTTTTCTAATTTCAAAGAAAAACACATCATTTTCCAAAAATTCACAAAGATTGTCAAAAATAGCTTTCATACATGCATTCAGTAAATAAAGTTTACTTGTACAATTTCCAAATGAGTGTTACAATGCAAATAACTTCAGTATCAATTCTATTCTTTAAAAGCAATAGTTTGGTCAAGTAATTTTGATAGCTTCGACAAAAAAAAGGGAAATACTCTATTCAGAGAGTTCACTAGTTTGAAAACATCTTCAATCGAATACATTTGCTCTAAAACTCATTTTCAGCTCTTTATATAGCTTTTTAAGTAATCACCAAGTTTAGAAATGAAAAATGGGGTCTTATACAATGCATCAATATTCAGAAAAATAATAGTTTTAGAAAAAGAAAAATAACGTAAATTTTCATATTTGCACAGTCAAGTAAGAAAATTTGTTCTTCATCTTCTAAGTTCAAACTTGTAACTATAAAATTCACCGTACAGATTTGTTTATCTATTTACTGTGTGAAAGTATATATATATATATATATATACATTTATAAACATTGCATTTAATTATATAGAGACGTAGTAAACTTAGATCTGAATATACATAATGAGCTTGAATATAATACTGTGTTTTTCCTGTTTATACACAATGACAACAAAATGAGTTTATTGTCAAAAACAGAATGTTTTATTATCATATATATGTATATATATCTAGCTGTGTATGTATGTATAGATATATAGGAGTGGATTTATTCAAATAAAAAAAAGGAATTTGCCCAAATTTTTAGAATACCTACACTATAATGTTGGGGTCTTCTTCTCAATGCTATGATTCCTATATAATTTCACTGACAGAGAGTGAAGCTTCAAGAATTAAACAAAATTATACATGTATATCTGGTAAGTGTATATATATATATATATGTATATATATATACATTGAAGTTTATATGTATATATATATATATGAAAGTTCTTAATTGAACAAAATACAGCTCTGTAGGCTTGCGCAGGCCTTTGAAGAAAAGTCTTTAAAAAACAAATAAATTAAATTAAATTAAAACTTAGAATGTTTGCTGTGAGGCCGAAGCCTCCCATAGGAAAGGGCCGACGCCTCCCCCATAGGGGAAGGCACAGACTGTGAGGAGGAAACGCCTCCTCCACAGGCCCTAGCCTATGGAGGGCGTTGCACTCTCACAGCGCCGCCTTTCCACTATGGACAGGCTTGGGGGGGTGTAGTGCCTAATACATAATATTTCAAAGTAAAAACTTTGGTTTTTCTTAAGATTCAAATGTTGGCTGCGAATTTTGAATTGCTACAAGTTTGATAGTATATATATGTATATATATATAGATATACACAATAATAAATGTGTGTATATAATTATATATATATATATATATATATTATATATATGCATATATATATATGTGTACATATATTTATTTACAGAGGTACAATTCATAATTGAAAAACAAACTCAAGAACCACAGTAAATAAAGAATAAAAAGATAAACCCCCAATTCTGAAAGAAGTAAAATTGTGCAAATACATTCAATGCACTCTCAGGAAAAAGATATATTCTCTCAAATTTTCATAGCTTTTCATACAATTCAAACACATTGCATTCAATTTCTTCAGAAGTACTTGCATTTTTCAACAAGAGATGTGGATAAAGAATTGAGAACCTGAAAATTACGCTTCCAGCTGGGATTGGAAATGCTCTTCAGTCAGCTTCATCTTTTGCCCTTTTTTTTAATTTGGTTCCTCAGAGACAGCCTCTTCTTTTTCCTTCTGTCCAATTGCTTTCTAGCTCTCTATCTTTCCACTATTTACCCCAACTTAATTCTCAGCATACTATTCAAAAAGGTTCAACATTTACTTGGCAGCCATTAAGAGAAACTGTAGAGCTTGTTTTCCAGGATTATTTTCAAGAACCGTTACCTTCTCAGGAACTCACTTCCCTTTTTAAAATTCCTTTTTCCTTTTCAATTCTCTACCCTAATCTTGAAAATGTATTTTAAAAATTAGTAATAATATCCAATCTAATTGCATGTAAGTCCCATTTCAAAAATATTTACTCAACAATATAAATAAATATCTTAAAACTTAATGTTTAACTCATAAACTCCAAGTTTAACACAAATTAAAAGAATAGTAGCATGCATAATTATTTAAATCAAGAATCCACAATTAAATTTTAATTAACGCTTAATCCTTTATTTTACAATGCTTTATTCTATTTAATTTGCAAATACTTCAAAACAGACACACAAAAGTTAGACATTCCTAAATGCAGTCTATATGAAACTAAGTGTGTGTGTGTGATCGAGAGGTCTTCCTTCTTTGTCCTGTTGAGATGATAATCACCTCTCCTTAGTCACACCCTTGGTCTTCGACTTCTTGCAACTCAAGTGCACTCAGGAAAACAACAATAATTGAATTAGTATCATGTGAAGATATAAATAAAGCAATGCATTACATTAATAAAAATGTTTCTACTCTAGTTTGCTTCATATTCAAAATAAAACACATTCAATACTTTTTAACTTTCATAATCTAAATAAACACTTTCATTTATTTCCACGCCAAAATATCATCATATTAATCATTACTCTATCAGGCACAACAAAACATGTAATAAATCCACTCAAAGCCAAAAAAGGAACCTGCATCAGGATTGAGACATGACACTAAATGTATAAGAATTGATCAAGATTTTCATTAATAATATACATAAGATTATTATATTAGAATATTAGAATTTGCATGGTAAATTTTTTATTTATTTCAATATATATTTTTTTTATTGTACAAGTTTATCATTTTTTTTCTAATTACCATGATAAAAATATCATTATATAATTATACTTGATATAATAAAACAATTCTATATTTATTAATTTTAATCTTAATTTTTATTAAACAAAATATATTATTATATTTTAATTATTCATTAATTTCCTTTTCAATTTTATTTTTTTATTTTTAATGTTCAAAAAATATTTTTTATATTTATATAATTATAAATAACAAAATAAAAATTTATTTTATAGATAATTAATTTCTTATTTTATTCTCATTTACTTTCTATTTTATTTTTATTTTTTCTTAACAAAAATTAAAGACTATATAATAAACTTAATATCTTTAAAAATAAAACAATATTTATTATTGTAATATTTAAACCTTCCATACTATTATATTACATTTATGTTGGCTTGAGTGTTGCAAGGTACATGTTCTTAGCATTCAAAAAAAAAATTGTCACCTTTTTTGTGCTAAGGAGAGAGTTTGATGTTGGTGCAAGCTCCTATTGTGGGGATAGGAGATGATAGCCTAGGTTCCGCAATAATAAATAAAAGACCCATTTTTTTCAAAGAGTTATTATAATGTGATATGACAAGTACATGTTAAATCAAAAAATTTCCAATCAATTAGAGAGTAAATACTTTCCACCTTCCCAAATTTAGGTGAATGCAAATAGATATTTTTATTTGCATAATATATGCACTAATACATTAAAATTGAGATGACATGTACAAAATCTATTTACATTTCAACCACCATAGATTTTACAACTGACCAACTTGAAAATACATTTCAACATATTACAAATAAAAATGTCCCATTATTCATCGTTGGTTGAAAAACTTATTATTCCACCATTTCCAACTATACTCATCTTTTTGCAAATTTACCCTGTAAAAATTGAAAACCAACTCTCAGGCTCATTATGCAATACAATTAAAGAAAAAAGACTCATTATTTCAACCATGTTTCAAAATTATATGTAATATTTAATTAACTCATGTCACAAAGTATTGAAACAAAAAAACTTCAAATTTCTCAAACTAGCTTTCAAATCACACAACTAATATTGCCAACCCAAATTTCTAACCTTTAAAATCATATTTATACATACCATTCACATCCCAATTCATATCACTTGTACCATTAATTCCAAGTATGCAACCTCAAATTCCTACCAATAATTCAAAATTATCCACTTGCACCTATCTTTTCAAATTTATAGAAGTCAATTTACCAGTATTTATACAAGTCACCACAAATCTGCATTGCAAGCTACCCTTTTACATAATTCAAATTTCTTAGTTTCAATTTCAAACACATGTTCAAGACTTATTGAAGACAACTCTTGCAAACTTCTTTCGCACACCTATTGCAGCTTCCATGGTATGTATATTTTAAAGCTATTTTAAGATTACAATTATATAAACTATTCAATGTATGATTATTGTTCATACGTATCATGATTTTCTTTAGTAACATTTGCATATATACATATCATTCCATGTATCATGCTTAGTTTAAAAATACACACAATCAACTAAAAGATAGGTGCATAAAACCTTTAACAGTCATGTATATGATACCCTCTAACGCAAGTTTATTACCTTTTATTTCACTACTAAATTTTTTTTGGCCACCTTTTTGCTCCACATATTTTTAAACATATCATTATACAAAATTAACATAATGACTAACTTGATTACATAAAAATACACACACACACACACACACACACACACACACACACACACACACATATATATATATATATATAGATAATTAGTTTTACATAACTTTTACATGATCATAAAATGTGTAAATAATGATGATTCACCAAATACATTACTTCTCTACCCATACATTAAGTTCAATGTAGTTATAAGAAAAAAATAAATATGATATTATATAAAAAATGGTAATTATCCTTTTATATTGAAAGTAATGGAGAAAATTTACCTTACCCATGCAAGTTAGTTACCTATATACATAATCTTTGGACTTGATTCATTCAACATTCAAGAAATGGAATATATAAAAGATATCAAATTTATCTTGAATATTGCTTATGAAACAAGCACTTGTCATGATCTTTATTTAATTCTTGGGATCCACCTAAGTTACATAAGATATATGAACAATCAAGATATTGGTCAGTACTCATGTCCCTACAAATATAAACCACCAAACTTTTCCTTTTCAACATTCAACATATTGTTGCAAGTATGAAGGTGTTGTCATTGATGTCAACTATTTGTTGAGGAAGGTTGTTGAATGATGAAGATGTCGAGGATATTGAGGAAATTCTAAAAAAGAAGGAAAAAATTTGTGTTCATGTATAGTTGAGATATTGAGGAAGTGTTGTGAGTACATGGAGTTATCTTTGTGTTGCAGTATCTAAACATCTATTGAAATAAATTAATGTGCTGAGATGGTGTCTTTGGTACTCAGTTCCCATGTGTTTTTAAGAAAATTTAATAAACAGAGAAAACATTGTTGTACAAGTGTTCAAAACGTGCTTCGGGATGTGTTGGGTGTCTCTTCTATGTTGATTCTATTTGTTGGTGTAATTAAATGTCTTGTACCTTGTCAGGTCATGATTACACCTTAGTTAAGTTTACTTAGGGACCACATAGGAGGTTGTTGGAGATTTTCCACTTTTGGTGGACTTCACATGTCATTACCTCATCACTTCCACCTTTTGTGGACACATCATGTGATTATCTCTCCACCTTTTATGGAGTGATAGCTCTTCATAGTTGTCTCATGCCATAAGATTACAACACTTGTCATAATCTTATGCCCTTCTATGTTCTCACCTTGGCTATATAACCAAGGGGTCTCTCTCATTGTAAACAATCAGAATCATATCATATCAATGACATTGAATACAGTTTATTCTTGTCATATTCTTTTTCTCTTTTCTTGTGCTTTCCATTTGATCCATAGATCTTGGCATCCATAGCCAATTCTAACATGGTATTAGAGCAGGTTGGGTGCCATTGGAGAGTATTTTTCTGAAGAGATATTCCAGATTTGAGGAGGTTCTGTTCATGGCTCTTTGTTGTAGGTTCATATTCAAGCTTGCTGGTGCAAATCTGAGCTCACCATTGCATCCAGAAGGTTCAAGATAGTCGATTTTGCCTTTTGTTTCGTCCAAATCGGACATACGAGGCCAAATCTAAGAGGGTTTGAAGCTAAAGAGTGGTTGCCAGATCCAGAAGGTAGCTGCATTTTTGGAGCATTTTGGGTCAAATTCGACCCTACCATCACATCCAGAAGGGCCAAAAACCCTAAGATTGACTGTCAAATCGTCTGATTCGGAGCAGTTGTCCGGTGAGGCAAAATTTTTTTTCCCAGAAGCCGTATGGCCCCCAGGTCATCATTATTATTGTCGGTACGATTTCTCAGAAAATAAATTAAAAAAAATTATTTGAAATTATTTGAATTTTTTTTTGAAAAATCAAATTTCGGGCGATTAAATTCCTTGTAAAATAATTTTATTAGAAAATTTGTATTAAAAATATCAAATTTTTTTTTTTTGTATAGCCCATGGACTTTACAGTTTGCAGACTAGTGTACTCTGTACCCATGGAAGGTACAGAGGAGACCTGCGGGCGCCATGTGGCGCCACCACAGGTATCCCCCTGCCCCTGCGGCTCCAATCACATAAGCCGGTAGCTATTCAAATTTCGGCAGTGGCAACGGGAAAATCTTGTGCAAGAAAATCAAACTGACGGGCATCCTCTCTCTGATAGCAAGAATCTGATTTGGGGCATATTCCGGATAATCAGAATATTCCGGTAGTCTTTTCCAACATATCCGTCAAAAGCATATTCCGATTGGTGAAGAATATTCCGGGAGGGCGTCGCGGTGGTGACGGGCACGAAACGGTCAAATTTAAGCTCATAGTTTTCCCACATCAGCATTATGTCATCGCTGACGTCGGCACAATTTTCAATTTTCTGCCCCTTCACGGTTTGCATTCTGATTTTGATAGGCGAACTTTGAAGCTCAATATCTCACTCATTTTGACTCCTTTTTTTGAGCAATTTTTTTTTATTTTGGCTAATTTTTCATTCTCTACATACTAGTGCAATCAGTTTTTTGTTTTGGTTCCTGGTTTTTCCAGAATTTTCAGATTCTCACAGGTGTTGCTGCTTCATCCTCATTTTGGGAACTTCAGGAGCTCATATCTTGCTCCTACAGTAACATTTTTGAGTGCATTTTTTTTTGAAAGTGCATGATTTTTCATGTGATTCTCAGTGGTAGGATCATATTGATCTCATTTTGTACCAAAAATTGTACTTGACACTATGGCCTATTTTGGCATTTGTAAGCACCAAGATCAAATACCACTTTGTTGTTTTTGGCAAGTGGCAATTGTAAACGCACTAAATATAAAGTGCCAAATCAGATATTGTTTGGGGGGTTCTTTAATTGAGTGAATTTTGGGGGGATTATTCTAGTGGTTGTGGTTGCATTCCTCTTGATTTGTGTTCTTGTTTCATCATGGAGCCATCTACAATTCCTCTTCTAACACCTTACAACTATCCTAAATAGAAATCAGAAATGAACAAATTGCTAAGAGTAAAAAGATTGTATAGGATAGTTCATGGGCTTGATGGTGAACCACAAAATGATGAAGTTAAAAAGAATAAGTGGTTGAACAGTTGTGAAGAAGCCATTGGCTATTTGTGCTTGTATGTCTCTCCTGAGTTGTTGTTTCACATTGAGCAGTTGGATACACCTATGGCTATGTGGACTACATTATCAGAATTATTTGGGAAAATAGATGAAATTCAAGGAAATTTGTTGGAGAATGAATTAATCAGTCTCAATTCATGTAATTTTGACAACATACAAGATTTCATCACCAAATTCAAGTCACTAAGAACACAATTGAAGAATTGTAAAACTGAGAAATCAGATACACAATTGATCTTAAGTGTTCTTTCAAAGCTAGGACCTGAATATTCAGTGTTTGTGTCTACTTTCTATGCTACAAAGAATTCCTTTGGGATTGAGTTTAAGATGCCTTCCTTTAAAGGTTTTGCTATGCAACTCACTAGGGAGCAAGATAAGCTTATTCAAATGGGTACTTTGAAGTCTTCAAAATCACATGCCTTGGTTGCAAAGAATGAGAAGTCTTCAAGTGGCAAAGAAAAGACAAAGAACAAGCCTAAGAAGAACAAACAAGCCACATCAAATTCCACAGAAGAACATAAAGATTCATCTTCAAAAGAGAAATCATCTAAGAAGGAGAGACCTTTTTGTGCATATTGCAAGAAGGATGGACATGAAGAACATTATTGTTATAAGAAGGATATTGATGAGTTGAAAAATCTTCTCAAAAAGAATAAGATTGATTTGCCTTCTAGAATGTCTGAATCTTCTTCTTCTTCTACTTCAAAATAGTCTAAAAAGGACAAAGGTCAAACATATATATCAGGATATAAAGGACAAGCTCTTTGTGCTCATTCAAGTCCAGGATTAGGGAGATGGCTTCTAGATTCAGGAGCATCTCATCATATGGCATCTTCACAGACTATCTTCTCTTCATTTCAGCCTTGTTCGATGTCTCCTATCTTGATGGGAAACAATACATATATGAGTGTAACAGGGAAGGGATCTATTAGCATTGGGGAGAACACTTTTTAGAATGTCTTGTGTGTTCCTCATTTGACAAACAATCTACTTTCCATTTATCATATTACACATGGTGGAGATGGGAGAACTGTGGAGTTTACTCCTAATTCTGTTATCATTCGTGACTTGGAGACTAGAGATGTCATTGCTACTGGGGTGGTTGATCATTCATCTCGGTTGTATTCCTTTGCACAGTTTGCTTCTGATGATGACCTTGTTCATTCGACTGTTGATCACAACTGTGATTCTGAGGAGACATTTGGCTTTTTGAACTTGGGAATTCTCACATCAGATCCAGTCCTTGAGCCATGCACTCTATCTCCTCCATCTACTGTTGTACTTGATGATACTTATGTCGCTATAGTTTTGGCTCCTAGTGATTCAGTGCAGCAAGACATACATAGTCTTCCATATATTGCTACTTTGGATGATTTCCTTACAGGTATTTCAGACTTGTTTGTGGAGTCTCATCTTGCAAATTTGGAGGACACCATTGATAGCATTCATCTTCTCTTTGATGAAGATGCTCCTTCTTTAGTTGTTGTGAGGGAACACCTTGACTCTCTTGTTCATCCTCTACATGATCATTCTTCATAGATTGGCGTGAGTGTGGATACTTTTGGACAACATTTGGAGGAGGCTTATTTGTCTTTAGAGGGGATATCTTTGTCTTTGGATCATGTTCTACATTCATCTCTACTTGATGTTGGATTGTCCTCTTCAGCAGTGTGGCCTAGAATTCTTGATTGGAGTGTGTCAGCTTTCGGCATTGACATGGAGACATCATCATCCATCATCCATCTTCATGACATCTTGCATACATCCTTGGTTTTGTTTCTTCCTAAGGGGAGGAACGTTGTTCGGTGAGATTGGATCATCTTCAGCATTCAATGTCAAGCTTCCACCATCATTGCAGGAGACTCAACATTGAGGGGGGGCTACCTTGTCTCTCTTCTACTTCTCTCTTATGGCGGGGTCTTTTTCCTCACATGGGGTTTTTACCTTCTCATTCTTCATTGAGAGTATTTCACTTTTTGTATTTCATCTCTCTTTTGGGGAGGAGTTTTGTCCCACTGGGTTTTCTCCTTTTCTCCAGTTGTGAGAGATTGCATTGATTGCATTGTGTGTACATGGGTACCTAACATGGCCTAGTAGTGGGACCCATCTTGCATTGTTTTTGTGTACATTCTCCCTAAGTTGCACTTAAGGGGGGGTGTTGGTGTAATTAAATGTCTTGTACCTTGTCCTAGGTCATGATTACACCTTAGTTAAGTTTACTTAGGGACCACATAGGAGGTTGTTGGAGATTTTCCACTTTTGGTGGACTTCACATGTCATTACCTCATCACTTCCACCTTTTGTGGACACATCATGTGATTATCTCTCCACCTTTTGTGGAGTGATAACTCTTCATAGTTGTCTCATGTCATAAGATTACGACACTTGTCATAATCTTATGCCCTTCTATGTTCTCACCTTGGCTATATAACCAAGGGGTCTCTCTCATTGTAAACAATCAGAATCATATCATAACAATGACATTGAATACAGTTTATTCTTGTCATATTCTCTCTCTCTTTTCTTGTGCTTTCCATTTGGTCCATAGATCTTGGCATCCATAGCCAATTCTAACACTATTCTTATGTAGATTTGAAATTTTGTTTAGGGTTTTCATTAGTTTTTATATCCAGAGTTTGGGTTTCTAGATTGTTGTGTAGAGTGAGTTGTGTTTACTAGTGTGTGAACTAGGTTTTTAGTGTTGTTTTCTATGGTCTGAGAGAAATTTATTTTCTTTACATTTCTCCATAGTTTGGTTTCTAGTTGTATAGATCTGTGGAGTTTCTTGTGTTGATTATATCTTTTAGAACTATTGATTTGGTATAGTACAGTGTGTTTCATGCGTCAAGGTGTGTATTAATTTAACTAGATGTTTTGGGTTGAAGTATCGTTATGATGCAAGTTTGGATTGATTATTTGTTGGATCTCAAGTGGTTTGTGGATTATTCTAGATCATGTAAAATATATTTTTATGGTTTGTGTGTTGTATTTATCAACTTGGAAGCATGTACTTAATAGTTTTGTGGTGTTTAGCATAAGTAATGGTTGGCCTAGTGTTAACACTATAGGCGAAGCCGTTTGAAACTTTGTGTAAGTTTTTTGAGGTATGTTAGGATAAATTTGGGTCCTAGCTAAGGATGTATATGTGTTAGCTTCATTCCTATCCACAATGGGAATGTTTGGGTGCCAACCTAATTTGAAGTTGTAAATGTAAAGTATATGTCACCGACCTTGGAGAAGGTTTTCAAGGTTGGGGATGATATAAGAAAAAGTGGTGTTGTTGGAAGATCTTAAGATAGGTGCAAGATAGATGTGAGTGATGAATGTGGTGTGAATTATGGAAGTATAGATGTGAATTTGAGAAGAGCAGTACAAACTTCAAAGTTTTGGGCTTCTGAGGTATTGAGCTGAAGGAATCCACAATGTTTCAAACAAGGCTACGAAAGTGTTGGAGTAATTGTGGTGGATTCCTTGTTGCATTGAGATAGTGTTCTCTATCTAACATTTCCCTTCTATCTTCTTTTCATATTCAAAGTAGTGAGCTTTGGTTGTGAGCCCTATTAGATAGTGTGTTCTATTCTGGTAGTGAGCCCTTGTACCAATTTTGCAATTACTTATATTGTGATCTAATCTTCACCGTGGCTTTTCCATCATTGGGTTTTGCACATAAATCTAGTGTTCTCTTGTGCATTGTGTTGTTTCAATTTTTTTTATTTTTATTTCGCGATCAACCACTGTAATAGAATAAGGGTTTAATGAATGCATGTGGATCTAATTATTGTTGAGGGTTTTGATGTTTTAATTTGATACAATAGAGTGATTCACCCTACTCTCATTTTTATTGTTCATTTAACAATTGGTATCATAGAAAGGTTCCTTGGAGAAGAGCTTAACCGGTTGAGGTAGATCTAGGATGGAAAACAAGCTAGATTTCCCTAAGTTTGATGACACAAACTATGTATTTTGGAAGACAAAGATGGAAGGATATCTAGCATCCTATGGGTATGAGATTGAAAAGTAAATAAAGAGTCAATATTTTGAACATGTGAATGGTACAAGCACAAGTAATGAGATCAAGGTACATGAGGTAAATGCTAAGGAGATGATAAGGTTAAATAAGCAAAGTTATAGAATTTGTAGGCACAATTTGATACCCTGTGAATTTCAAAAGATGAAACAATTACAACCTACATGGGGTCAAACCACAATAGTGGTTTACAAATTTTATGAGGAAGGAAATTTAATTTTTCTTCCTTTCCCCAAACTCAATGGGTTCGGTCTAACTCAATGGTTTAGCCGAACCACCTTTTATGTTTGACCGAACATATATGTTCAGTCAAACCATTGGTTCGACCGAACCCCTAAAACATAAACAAAAAAATTAATATTTTAAGGGGTTCGGTCGAACATGGGTTCGATTGAACCCCCTTAAATAAGACATAAAAAAAATGAACTTGTCACTGTCATTTTTCACTTTTTTCTACTTTCCTTGTGCTCTGTGCATGTGGCGAATGATGAACGTGAACAAAAAATGGTGAAGAAACTCGACTTCATCTCTCCGGCGAATGGAAAAATTGACTTCATCTCTCCATAGTTCATCAACTCAACTTGCATATCTTGAACCAGGTTTGTCAAATTCAAATTTCATAGACATCAAAATGCGTTTGTTTGTTAAATTTCTAGACCCTAAATGCAAAAATTTTCAAATTTGTTGAATTGAAACTACATTTGTTTGAAAGTTTCTAAAGCATTTTCAACATACACTATTTCTATGATACATTTCTACTCTGTCAAAAAATTAACATGCCCTATCTATGCTTCTACATTTTGCATACATTTCTACCAGGGAACCTCCAATATATTTGAGGCATTATATCAAAAAATTCATTAAAAAAATTATTTGAGGCATTATATCAAATAGTTCATGGTAATTTTTGATGGAGTATGGTAGAAATAGTGTTTTCATTGTATGCACCCTATATCAAACAATTCATTAACAAATTTATTTGAGGCATTACATCAAACAGTTCATGGTAATTTTGATGGAGTATGATAGAAATAGTGTTTCCATTGTATGCACCCTATATCAAACAGTTCATTAACAAATTTATTTGAGGCATTATATCAAAAACATTATTTCTATCATACTCTGTAAAAACACTATTGGAAATTTATTTGAGGCATTATATCAAAGCTTCATTAACAAATTTATTTGAGAAATTATATCAAAGTTCATGATATAAAGTTTAGGGTGCATACAATGGAAACTTGGATAAAATTCTTCATATTTTTCCTTTGAGTCTTATGACATTACTCCAAAAATGGTTGGTGAACTAAATGTATGAATCGAAGAATAAATTTAGAGGAAAGAAACTAGATTGTTTGAATGAGATGTATAATAAAATAGTTCTATTAGGATTAGAAGGAATGAAAATATTATTAAATTTTCTAGTATTAGGAAAATATAAAAATATGTCCACTTTACTATATATATATTTAAAACTATTCTTCATATATCCATGTTAAAACTATTAAAAATTAAATTACATAAATCAATTTTAAATTTGTACAAAGAAATAAATGACTTTGACTTTAAGAGTGAATATTTAAAATATAGCTATCCTCTTTGCAAAATCCAATTTTATTTGAAATATTTATGGACAAAAAATATGGATGAGCATGAGGTAAGTAAGAAAGAATAACCTTAATTTATATCTTCCCTCATCAAATAATTTCACATTTAAAGATTTTCTTAAGGCATATCCAATTATGAAAAACTATTATATACTTGTTATAACTATATTAAAGTATATCATGAATAAATTGAAAGGATAAAGAGTAAGTCACTAAAAACACATACATAAATCAAAGAAGTAAATTGATTAATATAAGGAGATTCAAATGGTTGGATAATTTTTTCCAAGGAGTGGAAGAGGTTAAGAAGGAACAATGAAATAAATATAATATTTTAAATACTTTAAAAGAAAAATACATTTCTCCCTGTTCTAAATTCAAATGGTATTCCTTATAAGATGATAATAATTGAAAAAGAAGAAAATAATCATTATGAAGATCAAGTACCATTGATAAGTTTTAAGAGATCAAATAAAATATTCAACAACAAAAGAAAAAAGAGAAAATAGCTAATGCTAAAGAAACAACTACAACCAAGCTACTATGTTAATAAATTCTCCTCTTATATAGTCTTCATTTCCCTATAAATTGTGGCCTCCTTGTACAAATTAGCTATTGATCACCATAGTGAAACAAATTTAACATTTTGAAATGGATAAACATTAGTATTATTTTTATTTGTATAATTATTATGGGTTCATTTCTCCTCTCCTACTCTTCCTAATAAGGTTCTATTTTACAAGCCTCATATAAATGTTAGGGTTCTAACTTATAAAAATTGAATAGTGTCAACTTAATCTCATTAGACAATGCTCTCCTAGTATTAATGGCGCCAAATTTTTATCTATCAAACTCGGCTATGTTTACATTGAATAAGAATTTGATACCTTTATCCCTATACTTGAACTAAGATATCTTGGCTCTAATTTTAGTCCTTTTATCTAAAAATTATTGGTGACATATCCATTCGTGTTTAGTTTTAATCATTTATTATTGCAATTAATTATTACAAGGAGATTCTTGAAGCTTGTATTCCATCCCCACCATTTTTATTCTAAATATTTGACATTTTCTTTCAACTTAAAGTCTAAATTTTATCCTTAATGCTATACATATTTTTCTAGGATAACACATATTCATTATATTTCACTAAATGTGTTCAGGCATAGAAGAAAAACCTTCAATATATCTTTAAGATAACTTTGATACCATCAAGATAATCCCACCTTTCATTGCATTAATATCAAGGTTAACTAACCCTTCCTCTTTACATGCTTTTCAATTAGAGTATCCTCTAGTAAAAATAGAAACATTAATAGTGTGGTTATCAAAGAGTGTCTAGGGATGCACACATCACTATTATTAATAAATTATAAGATTGTAAGAAATGTTTATGGAAGAAATAACTATCTAATAGAGAATATAATGTATTAGTAAATATCTAACTATTACATATTTTAAATAAAGCCCCTTTAAAATCTATCTTATTTCCATTTAATGAGTCAACTAGGTTCAAAATTATTTTCATCTTATTCCCCCAAAATTCATCACCTTTACAACAAAACTTGATTTCATCTAATTTATCTTATTTATTCTCAAATCATATTAAAATCACCACCTTAAACTCTAAGAAATATTTGGTAACTTATTTATTTTATCTTCATTTAGAAAGGGGTGTGAAGGGGATTTAGAACCTTTTAAAGTTTCTTTCAAAATAACTAGGAAGATTTTATTCATTGCCTTTCTTGTTGCTTTTAGGATTAGTGTTATGAATTTTGTGCCTTCATTCTTAAAAATTCTTATATCAACTCATTTAGCATTTCCATGATCTTTTTATATGGGAAAGTCAACATACAATGAGGTAGACACTTTCCATTTTTTTTATTCCTTAATTAGGTCTTTCTAGGGAAACTTTTAGTCTTTTTTAACACCTTACAAAAATAATGTGACTACCATTTAAGGCCTTGTAGGGAATTAGTTTTGAGTAGTATATATATGCTTTGGGAGCCTAATAAAGAATTATTAGGATTATTTTATATATTTGAACCCATACTATTAGGTTCCAACTATCTTCTTTCCTCACATTTTTACCTTAATATTTTTCTTTGAGGGATCCAATATAGGCGGAGGTGTTATTTATTACTTTGAGAATATAAATGGTAAGTTATTATTATAGAATATCATGTTAGGTTGAATTAGGTCATTTATATCATGGATTAAGGGGATTTTTAAGAGAATGGTTTAAGGGGATTAAATTTACCTAGAAACTTACCTTTTTGTGTATCTTTTAAGTTTATTTTTTAGTATGTACATGTATTAAAATTACATAGTTAGAATTTAATTTTTGAAATTTGTACATGCTCAATTTGAATGATGTACATGTGTACGTATCCTAATTTTTATTTTAAATAATCATACATTTAATTTAAATATTTCTTGTAATTTGTCAACATGTATAATATCTAGTTTTTAATATGTTTATTTATAATTTAAACATAGATTCTTGAAAGTTAATTTTGTACTTGTTCGTATATTTATATATATGTAGGTTCATCTTTATATCATGGATGAGTTTGATGTCAAGGATTTGATCAATCCCCCACATCCACCCCTTCCACCTCAAGACCCTCCACCTCCACCCCCTCCACCTCAAAACCCCCCACCTCCACACCCAAGATCTGATGAGGCTTGCTTGCAAGTTCGGATTAATGACAATCTAAGATCCATTGAAGAAAAAATTAATAAAATTTGAAACAAAGCATTTATGCCACCTCACCTAATGCATTTTGCATCTTCAATGTAAAAAAATGTAGATGTTGTTAGGTCTTTGAACCAAATCCTAAGGTATACAAGGCTCCATCTCATCCTTATGCATTTTGTTCAACCTTTCCTTCCTCTAAAATTCCTAAACCTATAAAATACATAGCTATCTACACATGACAAAATGGTGAAAACACAAGAAAATCCTATAGCATGACATGTTGAACCCAAATAACCAAATTCAAAAATAATTTAATCTATAAGTATAAATAATTTGATGGTAGAAACTTTATACATATAAAAATATGATAAATGTGCGATTATTTTTCTTTCCACTATAAATTTTTGATGTGCTTGGCTATATAATTGAGATGATTCACTCATAATGTAATGATAAAAATTTAGTATATATGAAAGAAATATTTTTGAGACATCAAACTACCATTTTACATAACTCTCACATGGAAATAAGAATATTATTTTATTTTAACTAAAGAAGTTGTGTGTACTTTATCTTGAAAATTACTAATTAATTTTGAATTATATACTTATAATTTAAAATAAGAGCATCCTTTGTAACATGGAATAGATAGGTTAATTTTAAAGAAATAAAATATGTTTTTATATTAAGAAAAAATTACAAATATATGGAACTCATACATTGAGAAATTGAATCAGATGTAACTCTATATGAGAATTAAGATGCTCAAATAATTTATATACCTTCTTTCAATAATTAACATTAGAAATTAATACTTGGCTCATATTGTATACCCACCTCCCAATGACCTCTTGGAATGGATGCACTTAGATGGAGAAGGATTTCAAAAGGCTCATGGTACTTGTGGACCCCTCAAAGGCATGATATATAAGACATGAACTTTATTTATGAAATTTTGTCTTTAGTTGTTGGCTTCTAGTATGAATGTTATCTATAAGGTGGAATTCTTAGTTGAGACTCTCAATCTTCCATTGTTGGTTTCTACTGTGATTATACAATATGCTCGCAAAACTGTATTAATTTCTAATGTTAATTATTCAAAGAACGTTTTGTTTCATAAGAAGAGACCTATGTTCACATATTCCAAGGAATGTTATTATCCACAATGCATGACACTTCTTAACATCTCTACCAAGTTCTAAATAGATATAGATCTGCCATTTCCATGGAGGAGATTGATGATTTAAAAAGAAAATATCATGCCATTTGTTTCTTGAGAATTCATGTTTGCATTCATGATTTGCAACTTCCATCTTCATCCAAAAATAAATTCTGTTATCGTTATGTGCCTGATATTAACAAATCAAAACCTTCATTTCAGCATGATCACCAACACAAAGGAAAATGAGTGGAAACAAAAGAAAGCTCGGTTAATGGCTTTCAACATGTTGGTGGAAAATCTGCATCTTTTTTAAAGTGGCTTCCTAGCTTATCAGTCTTATGTTTAGTAAGGTTTTGTAATCTCCACTGTGTTATGTATTCAAGTCATGGGTATATCTAGTATGATGTCTTCTTTTGGGTATTTTGGGTGCATAAGAGAATGTGCATATGTACTGATGTATTCAATCAATGTGATTTTGTAACATTGTAATTAGACAATTGGTCATTTGTACTAGGACCTAACTGGTCTTTTTGATATTTTGTAAAATTTGTTACTCAGACTACAACTGGGGGTTTTCTTGTTGTTTCTTTCCCATGCCAGTATGTCCGCCTGAACCAACTATATGTAAAATATTATATATAAATAAAATTATAAGTGGTCTCCCACTTTTTCTTAAAAAAAAAAGTTCTTGCAAATGTCCACATCTTTTTCCTTGACACAGTTGCTATTTCTTAAAATATTTCTTATGATTTTTCATAATGTTGGTCAATACTTTACTGTAAATATTCTATCTCTAGTCATGCTCTTAAATGTCATAAGAATGTCATAAGAGGGTTTCATCTTATAAAACTATAATAATATTATATGCTCTTAGAACATCTTAGACACCTCCCTTAAAGCATTCAACAAATGACAAATAACTATGAACACAAAGTGAGATGCCTCATTTCCTAATATGAGGACAAAATAATAAATCAAAATATTAGGATGCAAGGTTGACCCACCTTTCCCAATACTTGGCTAAGTTTATCATCTATTGAGGAGTGGATCCCAACAACAATTGTGCTTAGTGCTTACTACTAATCCAAGGAATACCTATTCATTTTTTCTTTATTGTATGCCTAATGACTCCTCATCTCAAGTTAAATTGTGGGAATGGATTTTTATGCCCTCCCTATGACTAAATGGCTACAAGGAGGTGAATATGATATGGTGGAAAAAACCAAGATACAAGTTGGTTTAGTTCTCACAAACTCTCTAAAAAATAATTGAATTCCTACATCCTAACTAGAAATACCATGAGGGTTTTAGATCCCATTTTAGACAAATAATATTCTTATATTGATCACTAGTTCACTTGGACCAACTAAAGAGATGGTGAACTAAGGGAAACTTAGTTGTATTGATAGATTAAAACTTAGCTATTTCTCTTTCCATTGTCCCCTCTCCACAAAACACCCTTATTTAAGTAGATTCTATTAAACCTATCTCACATATCACCTCCCAATTCTTTAAACTTTTCAAACTTCTTATTCCTCATACCTAATAATCTATCCTTCAAGCTCAACACTTCCCACCTCAATCAAATTGATCACCTCGCTTCCATAATATCCCTTTGGTTGATGTTCCTAGACCTCATCAAAATGAAGTCAAACTTTATTAGATTTGATTCTTAATAAATTAGTTTTAACCATTCAATTTATAGCTTTATGCAATCTATAAGTTTAAATAGTTTGATGTTATCTAAATTTTATACATATAAAAATATGATAAATGTCTGATTATTTTGCTTTCCAATCTATAATTTTTTGATGTTCTTGGCTATATAATTGAGATGATTCACTCATATTGTAATGATAAAATTCATCCTCATATGTGAAAGGAAATTTATGAGTGCAACTAGTGAAAACTCCATAAAGTAGTGCCTCTGGTAACTTTCATTTTGACTAGGTTGCCTCAAAGACACATACAACTATGTCCAAAAGCAGAACAGAGACAATTCATTTCCCACATTGATCCATCTGAGAAAAACACATGTAAATTCAACATCAAGCATTAACAGATTCTACTACGAACCAATAGACATGAAAGATGAAACAGAAAACTAGAACACAAAGATTTACATGGGTAAAATCCTTTCAGATAAAAAACCCCAAACTTCAAAGATCAAGCCATTGTATTATTCAGCAACAGAATGGTTACAATACAAATTCAGGCTCATAGCCTCTTCAGAGATTCATCTTGTTCATTCTGGATACAACTGGTAACATACTATCCCTGAGAGATCAAACATGGCATTTATGATTAGGAGAGATTCCAGTAGCATAACTCTGCCTCTCTCATTCTCTGCCTTGGCCTCATGGCTTCGACCTATTAGCCAGCCACTCGGCCTTTCTCTATTGATCTCTCTCTAGCTCTCAGCTCTTTAGCATCAGCCTCAGAATGTCCAATGCATATATATATACATTCGTTCTCTGCAGGCTCTATAAAATCGTTCTTTTCCAACTGTTGGATTAGAACAGACGAATCATCCAACCCAGCATCACTTGATGTTTCCACTTCCTTGTGCCTTTGTTTTCCAACTTCCACACAGAAACAGTTCAGCAAACAGTTCACTTCTGCTTTCTTGGATTGGTCCACATCGTACCACATCAGACAGTCTTCACTCGGTCAACAACGTTCGCAATGTACTGGCATCTTGGTGAGACACTAACAGTGTCTTGCCGATGCCACATAGACTTCATATCGACATTTCCAAGAGACTCTGTTATCGCTAAGATGTTCTATCGAGCTCCATGAGTTACACCAAGTCACCAAGCAGTCGCCTAGACCTATCGCATTCGCCAGGAGATCATAGCGAGTCACTCAAGCCTATACCGAAGTCCCCAAACATACCGAGCGCCAAGTAGAAGTCAGCAAGACTCACATATTTCACAGAGAGCTTTCTCTAAGACATAAAGGTTAAACCAAAGTGTTCACCTGTCACCAAGACATTGCCCTTCGCTGAGAGAACATACCGATCTCCATATGTTACCCCGAAGACTCCAACATAAAACAATGTTGGCAAGACAAGTAGTTCTCGCTAAGACTTCTCACCGAGCTCTATAACTTATCCCGAAAGCTTCATTTGTCGCCAAGAGTTATACCAAAGATCCCACAAGATGTTCCTGTCGGTGAGACCTTCAACATTTGCTAAGACATCTTCACGGGACCAAGAGTTACCCCGATAGCCATCGGCTATCGGCAAGACATTAGCTTTCGCCCAAACTTCATAACGAAGCCTTAGTGTTACATTGATAACTCCCGAGTGAGTCCCTATCAGCATGAATTTCATCTATCTCTAAGACCTTTCTCTGAGACTCTTTGTTACGGTGAAGACAACATATGAATTCATGTCGGTAAGACATTGACTGTTTGCTGAGACTTCTCCCCGAGTGTTGAAGTCACTTTGAAACCCCAGTCACCATGAGTCTCTCTGATTCATGATTGAATGGCCTGTCAGCCAGAGGTCTCCCGAGCACTGAGGTCATAACGAGTACTCCTTGTCACAGCGATAGACTCCACAGTAACCGTTCAGCAAGACTCCTGCAAGGTCACAGCGACCAAAATATTTCACAAGGTTCCCAAACTGCCAGTCGGCCAAACCAAAGAAATGTCACACCGACTTTGCTCTTCCAGAGGTTCCAGCCTGTGAGATTGAGGCAACAATTCTAACAATATGGAGGATTTTATATTATTTTCCATTAAATTCATCCTCTTTATGAGATTCTTATGGAATACTGATATTCTAGTGTGAATTCTTAATTTTAGACATATCTTAACTAGATAAATTTAGGTTCAATGAAGGCAATAGAACTTTTTTTTCACTTACATAATCCTATTTTGAAGTTCAATAATGTTAACAACTATTAGATTAAATATTTTTATCCCCAATTATTTTAAAATAATTTTATACTAATCTTTGTATTCTTATTCTTTCTTTCATCGTTTCATTTAAAATTTAAACCATTTAAGGATGCTATGTTATAGATTATAGTTGTCTTCCAATTCTTTTTAAATTGTTAATGGTATGCAAATATTATTGATGAGTAGATGAATTATTACAGCTATTTTAGATTTGTATTCCCTTTATCTAGATATATTATTTACCAAAGTCTCATTGCTCTTTTAGGTGTATTGTATGTATATATATATATATATATATATATATATATATATATATATATATATATATATATATATAACATGGAAAATGCAGATCATGTTCGACCTGCGCTAGATTCTTTGTTTGCAAATGCTAGTAATGAGATTAAAAAATTGAGAGATTCATTAGCATAGGGTGCAAACTCGGGGATATATAGTGAACCATGCATGTTAGTATTGCATAGTCTAGAAAAACTAAAAGATGAACTTGAGAGGACTAGTGCATATTCCCCAGATAGAGTAGCTACTATTCTTTCCCACATGCGGGAAGAAGTACATGGTGACGTTCCCCTTAAACAAATACAGGATAGTGTCACCAAAGAAATGATAAAAGCCACTTATTTTCCATTTTATCAAAATGTGCGTAAGGTTAGGGGATACCAGGTCACTAGATGTGTTGATCATGCTATGGCCTCATTGATCTACCCATTATTTCTCATAGCACATGGTCTATACCCAAACAATGACCAGATTTTATTGTATTTTGTTCAGTAGTTGTATGTTGAGGTCCATTTGGGCCTCAAAGTTAACTACCTAAACATTCCACCATATGTTGGTCAGGGGCATGGTAGGATTGTTGATAGGCCCACCTATCGTCGAGCAAATAGACCACCCCCAGTGTTTAGGGTATTGGTTGGTGAGAGGTCTCCTGCTCTCACCCCAACTCTAGCCCCCATAGCATATGAGGTTGTTGTTGCTTCCCAAAAGGAAGCAATTGACACTGTAGGTGACATTGCAGCTGCCGCCACTAGGATATCTGATGATCATGTAGGTTAGTATTTGATGTCCAAAAATTCTTGATCCACACCATTTTCAGCATAGTGGACCACCATGGATCCTTTTACAGTGGTCGACATCCCTACTCCTACATAGCTTGATGCACTTACAAGAGATATGGAATGCATGACTCTGCATTTCTTTGGCTGAGGACCTATTGGAGGCATATGCCCACATTGCATCAGACAATGGGATCGGTATAGAGCATGTTAGAGATCATTTGAGATGTAGAGGTTGTTTAGTTCCAGGATCCCATCACTCTCAGCTGAGCACTAGTGCGCATCAGGTTCCACCTACAATTCATTCGGCAGTTGCACAAACTATGTATTTTACTAATATGTTGATTGGTTCTAGTTCATCATCACCGATGCCATGTCACTTTCATAGTCCTCTACATTCATCATATCTGGCATGACATGGGATAGATTAGATGGATGCAGATGTTGATTCGTCGCTTGACCATTTGGTGGATATGGTGGAGGCAACTGTTTCAGAGGAATTAGGTCATCTGATATTAGATGATGTGCATGTATGTGTGCATGTGCGTGTTTCAATTTTTTTTTCATTATTTTTATTTATTTTTAACTATATATTCATGTAAGTTGATATATATATATATGTATATATATTGTTATAGGTGGACATACCTCATATCACTCCTAGCCTTGGTCTAGATTGTGTGCATGATCGATGTGACTCTGTGGATGAATCTGTTGCTAGTGGACATGTGAGTTTTACATTTTTATATAATCACACGTGTATATGTATTTAAAAATAACTTTCATAAAATTTATTTAATATAAATTATATGTATTTAACACATCTTGTACACAATTTTATTTGCAGGGCTCAGCACATCCATCAGAGCAGGACCGTTCTCATTCAGATGGCCATTCGACTAGGAGTATACATTTATATTAGGCCATGCACACTAGATTTATGATCTTTACCACATGTATTTGATTATGTGATGATCTTTAGTATTTGAGATTTGATGATCTCTAACTTACATTTTCTTATATGATAAACATACATTTTCTTATTTGTTGATCTTTAGTATTTGACATTTGATGATATTTAATTTACATTTTGCTTATATGATATGTACATCTATTTTCTTATATGATATATACATACATTTTCCTCTTTTCTTATAATATGTGTTATGTTTATATGTGTTGAATCCCTTTACATGTATGTACATGTGTTTGCTTATGGTTTAAACATGTTTGTAACACATAATATATGTATGCATTTTCCTTAAATATTCAATATACATACATGTTTTCTTATTTTATGATATCTTACAACTTACATTTCCTTATATTCAATATACATTTGATCTCTAGTAGAATTTTAGGGAAATCAATGCCACTTTATAATTAAGTTCATTCATGTTGATCACAATAAATATTTTTAAAAGAATGACTTAAGCAACATGAACCATTGAGTTCAGAACAAGATATAATATTTTTGACAAGTATCTTGAAATTCAATTCAAATATAATTAAGAAAATTCAATTCAAATTATATCAAGCTATTATACATTTTTGACAAGTAACTTGAAATTCAATTCAAATATAATTAAGAAAATTTAATTCAAATTATACCTCTATTATACATTTTTGACAACTAACTTGAAATTCAATTCAACTATAATTAAGAAAATCAATTCAAATTATACCTCTAATATACATTTTTGACACTTTAACAAAATTCTAAAATTACTAGATATGTTGTGCATACCTATGAATTAAATAACAACAAAATCCACAATGAAATAACTTGTTTGTTTACTACTTGATTCATTTAAACTAGGATCTAGTTATTCCATGTACACTAGAATAATTTTTTTCCCATCCCATATGCATATAAATAGAAGCTTATTTTTCATTATTTTGGATATCAAATTGCAAGATTAATTATCATTTATATCACTTGGAGTGCAGATTTTGGAGAAGAAGTTTTTGCACATTTATCAAGGAGGAAAATATTGGAGCTCAACAACTTTTCATTTTTATCAATCAAGGAAAAATTTGGAGGATAATTTAACTAAGTTGGTAGAGGACTTGTTTTGAGTCATCTTTAAGTTGAAGAAGAAAATGGGACAACAAAGAAAAAGAAAAAATGTGTCTCAACGAAAATTGTCAAAAGAAGAACAAAAGAGGTGTGAATAAAACTTGGAAAATTATTATAGAAAGAAACAAGGTACATGCTTGTTTCTTCTCTCTCTCACTCTCAAGTGTGTGTTTAGGAATATTACTTTGAAAAAACATGATTATTCATTTGATGGGATGGAATCCATAATTTGTATTACTCCACCCAATAATTTGGTTAGTACACCTAAACATAAATTTGTATGTGCATACATTTAGCATTGGCTTTCTTATTAAAATTATAAATGTTTAATGTATGAACATTTTTCAACTTACAATACCCCAACTTAAAATGTACTCTTAAACTAAAATATTCTACATTAAATCCTTCCCTACAAACCTTACACTTATCTTTTACCAATACCTTTGTTTAATGTTTTTGTCATCACATTATCATTGTTCAGTATTGCATCTACACAATTTTCTCTTTACTTTGTTCATGAAGAAAATGATATTGCACTTCAATTCATGCTTAGTTCTCCAATGAAACCTTAAATTTTGTGTCCCTCACTATGCCACTTTGATTTTCATAATTTTTTTAACCACATTAATTATTTTATGGCTTTGCAAATTCCTATTTATTCTAACTTTTCACTTTGAAAGAAACCATTATTTTTTCTTAATTATTCATGAAACTACACCTTCATGTACAATGAAGTAGCATTCTAATGTTGATTTTTGGTGATCAATATCCCCTATCCAATCTACATTGCAACATCTAATTAGCTTAAGATTTTTCTAAACTCCCATTGAATTTAATCTAATGATCAATAGTTCCTTAAAAATATTTTTTAAATATTTTAATAAATGCCGAATTCTAAGCTCTAGAACTATTTGAAAATTAGAACTCAAATTATACTTAAAGCCAATGCAATTTCAAGTTTTCTAGAGACTAACACATGTATACATAAAAACTCAAGCTATATGGTGCCAAGGAATAATAGTTATCTATGATAGATTATTCTTTAAATTATGTCTTAATACACATTTGTTTTGAAGGTTTCTAACCATCATTGCACTTGAATGACTATAAATACTTTTAAATGTCCTCAAGTCATCTTGGTCATGCAAGTTGCAATGTTTATATGATCCTTGACTCCAATTCCTTAAGCCAATTCTTTTTGTTTCAATATTTGTGTTTTGTGTCTTTGGTCTTTTATTTTCATCACTTCAATGTTCTCAAATTATTTTTATGTTTTATGCTCTAGGGATTCCTCAAGCTAGAGTCGAGCCAAATCTAGATATTGGATCAAATGAATCCGTTGAAGAAAACATGGACCTTGAAGTTAGGGAGGAGACCCAAGTTCAAACAATGCTTGTTGGAGAGGGGTCAAGATCACTTCCTTCTACTGGTATGGATGAGCATATAAAACTAGCACAAAATTCTCTCACTTATAGCATCATGTTTTATTAGTTTGTTTGCTTGCATACATAAACTTCACTTATATAACATCATCTCTTACTTTTGTTTGCAAAATATTTTGTGACATGTAGGAAGGGCTCAACAAGCAGGAAGTTTTCATGCTCAAGTTGAGCCAAATCTAGACATTGAATCAAATGAATCCACTCAAGAATGCATGGTCATTGAAGATAGGGAAGAGGCACAAGTTCAAACAATGCATGTTGGAGAGGGGTCAGGATCACCTCCTCCTACTAGTATGGATGAGCATATAAAACTAGCTGAGAAGGTGAGTAAACAAATTTCTCATATAAATTTACATCATTTACTTGAAATGGATATGGAGAAACTGAAATATTATGCCAACCAGCCTTATAATAAGAGAAACAGGTCAATGATTAAATCTGTAAATGGAATGATCAATCATCATTTCAATCATCTTGATACACTTGAAAAAACCCAATTGTTATCCCGTTTACTTCTTCGTGATGAGCTCAAAGAGTCACTACAATTGTTGGGTGTACATTCGGCATCAAATAAGAAGAAACACATGGGATTACAAAAGGATATTGTTCAAAATGTTAAAAAGGGTTTAGATTCCATTGGGGAAGGATCTTGATTAGTGGATAAGGCCACTATAAGAAGGTTTATGTTGACATCTATTGTACATCAAGATATAGCAAGAAAAAGCAATATGTCCCCACTTTCAACTAAAATTGGTTATAGTAGAACCACATTGATAAAATCTAAGAAAAAGAGAATTTTTTTGGATGAGAGTTTAGAAGGAATTGGGCAATTATGTGTAGAGCTCCCCATTTTGATAGGATTGAAGATGCTATTAGGAACTTGGTCTCAGGTTTTTGGCATGATCATACTCATCCATCATCAAATACTAGAGATGTTATGAGACACAAGAGTGGACCTAGTATTTATGAAAATCATATCAAACATTGGCTAGACATAAGAAAATTTGAGATGTATATGAACTTTTGTAATGCATATCATCATATAAAGATTGGGAAAACAATGTTTCAAAGGTTAAAGCCATA